>JAAGWP010000367.1:0-72442 GCA_013266165.1 Fusarium graminum
AGGGATATTCATAAGGTCAGCATTTAGTCGTGTAACTTTAGCATGGCATTTGGCCTTTTTACCTAATCTTTATTTGCCCTCTAGATTAATTTGCTAATTCTCTGACACCCTCTAGACCCTTCGTACGTATGTCGCAATTGAAAATGTGCCGAGTAGTATCGCTCCCAGGGTGGAGTGGGCGAGGCCTGAAAGGTTGCATCAGGCACTGCCAACTCACGGACATGACGAAGCACTTTGTGCAAACTGACTTGCGTCACTTTAACGGGACCCTCGATAGAGCATATACCACATAGTGAGAAACATGAACAAGATCTCCGGTCGTCCGGCCTCCTAGTCTTGCAATGTAGATGGGTATTGACAAAGATTCTCAGCCCTTCGTTTTAATCACACCAGTTTGACTTTCTTTGCACTGCTCTCCAGGATCCCAATTGGGTCTGCCTAGTCCGTTTTGGAACCGCAGTAGGGAAAGGATCAAAGACAATGCCTGCTTGGGATACGACGTTGAGATTGGGTTTGGGTTTACCTCCGGCCCGCACGACCGGAAAACAACTCCAACGGTCCCCGGGTGTTGGCGACGTTTAGTGGACGCTGCAGATCACTCATGTCTGTGGGTAGTAACGGTTCTGGGATTATGTTCAGCCTGTTTGCAAGCATGAAAACTTGGTCCGTGGAAGTTTAGCTAACGCCCTGCAAGGGTGCCCTGCACATGACAGCCCTGGGGAGATTGAGGTAGTTTTACGGAGTAAGGGGTACAAATGCTAATATCTTGAGATGAGGGGATGAACTGGCCGGCGACATTTTGAGTAAAGCGTGACATCTCAGACGTCAGGGAATGCGATCGGCATGTTCTTTCTACAATCCAGATTTTCATATTGAAGGAGCCTCAGCATTTGTCCTGGCCCAGAGGTCAACGAGATGAAGGACTTTGGCTTACTCTCGTAATTCTCACTCGCTTCATCAAGAACATCCTTGAAACGGCAGGGGTCCATCCCCAGGCAGACCCAACAGGTACTTCAGCAGGTGTGATGTAACGCTGTTAGCTGAAAGCCTTGTGGTATCACTGTTATGGCAATTGATCGACGGCACCGAATTCTACAACAGAATAGCATAAAAATACAATCTCGCGTGAAGTTGGATTGCGCATGAGCACACCTAAGTTTCGATACGCCGTTGAGAAGACCACACCCGGGCGGTTACTGAAGTCAATACATGTGACAAAACAAAAAATAGAAGCGACAGTGTATATCGACCAATACCACACATTTCATCCAACATTTAAGCCATAGTATGGACATTCGTCGTGCTCACGTTCTGGGAAGGATCTGCTCCCTTGCCAATCAGACTCCGCTCGTCAAGCTCATAGTATGCCTTATTCTCGGGCTTTGAGCGTGTACTGCGACTACCCCAGCTTCCAGAGCCATCGTCATGAGAGGAATCCTTGTTCGAGCTGGAGAAGCTCATTTTGGATGCGATTGTAGCCATGGCATTGGGAAACAAGTGCTTAAACAGATGTCGAATGGCTGGGAGACTGGCACATACCATGCCCAGTTCGGTTTCCCAGATCGACCAAATGGTTACCTCGACATATTCCCCTAGTATTGGTCAGATTCCAGTTTTATGGCATGGGTTAAATGGACTTACATGTGGGGTTGCTCGTTTTACCCAAGCTGATGAGGAATGGTAGGCGAATGATGCTGAACACGGTGACACTACCCCCAGTTAGCTGTAGTTTACCAATTCCGAAATGTGACAACCTACACTGTACCCAGGCTGAACATGACGAACAGCTGGATCTTTTGGCGTCCCTTGACCTGCAGCTTCCATAGATGTGGCAATGGAAGAACCAGAATAACGATGTCACAGACCATGTTGATGCCACCAAAAGCGTAGGTCTGCGAATTGAGGTCATTGCAATGGCCTTTGTGCTCAGCATCCCAGCTAGTCCAGTTATAAGAGGCAGGTAGACACTGAAGCCCAGTGGTGATCATCGTCGCCGCGCCACAAAAAGCAACAAAAACACCGATGAGTAATGTCAACTTCTTGAACTCAGATGTTGTGAAGATACTGCGGAGGAAGAAGAGGATGGAAAGCTTAGTGCTGTACAAGTGGACGCTGTACATGATCTGGTCAATCCAGAAAAGCTTCAGCAGTTCGTATAGCCTTTCAAACGGTTGAATGTCCCAAATATTCATACCGAAGCCAAGATCGGCGACTAGTCAATGTCAGCAATCGTGGATCTGTATGGGAAAGTATTGGACTTACGTCTGCAGGCGAGCCAGATATATGGCACTGTAGCGCACTATTTCAGAGGTTGGTATGGTGATCGAATTTACGACAGTCGGTACTTACAGCTGCTATCATGATGAAATAGTCATCGGGGCCGAGTTTGCCTAGAATCTTGACTTTGGAGTAGATCCTCAAGATGACAGCGATCTTGGCGAGGATACAGGCCACAAGAGAATTGATCCTGAACTTCATCTGCTGACTCTTTACTGGAACACCACAAGCCGCACTCTGAACTCTCATGAGCGCTGTGATGATGATTTTATTAGCTTTGCTTCGTGCGGCCAAGTTGTAGGTTGACTTACTCAACGAGTCTTTGACTGTGCAGTTCTCCAAAACACATGCCTGTGTTAGACCGGCAAAAGTCTGATCAGTGCACAGACATGTTGTGTTTGTTACGGCACATGGCGACTTTGGTATCGCTTGTTGTACACATTTCAGCTGTTATGGTTGTTAGTATGAGCGACGGTGAGGCGTGCCCCTCAACTTACATCACAGGCGGGAAGCTGCGCCGCCAAGTCTGCAAAGGAGGCTGCATTAGCAAACGCCACCAGGGCTAAGGCCAGAAGAGAAAATGAGATGAGACGCATGGCTGAGGAATGCGGCCAAGCTGGTTGAGTCTGCAGTATAAAGACCAGAGCGAATATCTGAGGGAGGATCAGGACCTGTTGAAGTCTTATATGTCATGATTTATGTATGATTTAAACCTCATTCAACTGGCTACGAGTTTTCCCCTGAAGGTTCAAGACTATAACTACCGAAAACCTGGCGAAATTCCCATCTTCTAGAACCGTGGTCAGTGTGGATCTGAACCGTTGCGTCTCAACTATCCTAATCTATGTTGCATTCTCAAACTTTTCTTTTTTTTTTTCAATCACCAAATTAACTCCCTGGAACATTACGTGGCTCAAATTCCTGCCCTTGACAGAAGAAACGTTGAAGCTACCAAGCTTTGAAACGGTTGGCCTACCAGCCCAACATGCCGGTACCAACATAAGGTGGTATTCCAGAACCAACGGTTGAAGATCAACATCTCGTGAACCAAGGCCCTGGCCTTTTTACTTCTGCTGACGAGGTGAACAGTCAATTGTCACTGTGAAAACGGTTCCCCGAGACCAAGACCCCTGCCCCTGCCCGCTCCTACTGCTACGTCAGATTACCAACGGCTAGGGGATGCTACGCAAAGGACCGTTCCTAGTGGCTGGACTCGCCAAGCTTGCGTGACATGCAAGTACGAGAAACATGGTTCTAGTAACTGCCGTGGTGAAGATTACGGCCAGGGTTGTTTCCCCGACCACGACAGGGTGGTGGGAATTGACGTCGTAGACAAGCTGCTTGAAGTAGAGCCCTTATCATGAGATTTCTAAAAGATTTCAACGGCCCCCCACAGGCTAATGCATCTCCCGCAAACTTATCCCTTCTTGACCAGAAGTGACATGTTATATTCACATAGGGCTCAGTTGCACCTTGGATGGAAACGACGCCCATTACGGACTTAGAATAGTTCGAAAGCTGGATATCCTCATCGTATCCAAGAGATTGATGACGATCTTTCGCAATGTAGTCCGCTTGAGCCTGTCACTTCTGGTAGGAATATCATCCCTTGTAATTACAATCAGAATCCCAGGCTCCGGAGACAATGACAAATAACTCCGCACCATGATAACGGTCCCAGTCTAGCTGCGCCGATCTAAACTTTGCTTTGCCAAGCTTCTACTCCAAAGCTATTTGGAGGATAGGATGTGACTCCTTACCAATGCCTTACTTTTAACGAGAGAAGACCCCTGAGTTCAGGGCTGGCTAGCCACAGTTGTCAGCATTTGAACTCATCTCGCTCTATTGGACGATCCCTCAACGAGAAGCGCTGAGGAATGGATTTCTTCGTGATATGTAGTATTGGGCTCTGATGAGCAATACGACACCCCCTTAGTTCCGGAAGACCGGCCTCTTCTGCAGTGCGAAGATCTGCTATCTGGGCTAAAACACCGCTATATAAACACAAGAATGACCTTCTAAGCTATGACAAATGAGCCAATTCTCATTCGTATTCATTCTTTAATCTTATCTTCTTCCACATCTCTAAAGACTGTCCGCTCCTTTTTGCTCTAATTGTCTTTACTGGTTAATATGAAGCCCTTCACCTTTGCGACTCTGGCCACAGCCTTGCTTTCCAGCCAAGCAACTGCTCTGCCAACTCTTGATCCTGACACACCCATACCTCTCAATGCGTTCAAGTTCAACGCCCGTGATGGCCAAGACCCTCATCTTGGTATTGACCCTGAGTTGATTCGCAAGTTTGCCTCTCAGGCTCCTTCGAACCACGAAAAGAGGGTCATTGACTTTGATCCCAAGAAGCAACTCGTGGATGGTTGGTTATGAACTCTCTGATTTACTACGTCGTTTAACATTTCTAGTGCACGGTAAGCACGAGTTTAAGGCTCCTGACTGGGACGCCGGTGAAGTCCGTGGACTTTGCCCTGGACTGAACACCCTCGCCAACCACAATTATCTTCCTCGCAACGGTGTAGCCACTGTAAGTTACCCTAAAACCGCCATATCATCCAAATCTAACACAATAAATAGTTCACCCAGTATGTCACTGCAGTTGGCAAGGTCTGGGGTATGGCTCCTGACATGTCAGCTCTTCTCACCACTCTTGGTGTCGTCCTTGGTGGTAACCTCTTCGCCGTTTCCCAGGGTGGCTGGTCCAAGCACATGAACAACAACCTGCTTGGACTCCTTGGTACTCCACGTGGCCTCGACGGCTGCCATCCCTTCTTCGAGGTAGACGGCAGCCCTACCCGAGGTGATTTGTACGACCCCATCGGCGACAACAACAACATGAACATGTCTTACTTCATGGATCTCTATAACCTCCAGAAGGACGCCAAGGACCCTCACTACAGTATTGAGGTTCTGTACGAGCACAACAAGAACCGCTGGCATCAGACCATCGCCACCAACCCATTTGCTTGGTTTGGCCCTGCTAGCGGCTGGCTTGTTCGTGCCAGCCCTTACTCCTTCACTGCCCGTCTTGTTGCCAACCGTAGCGCCGAGCACCCCGATGAGGGCAGACTCAGCAAGGAGAACCTCAAGAGCTTCTTCTCCGTCTATGGGCCCGAAGATAACATGACCTATGTCGTCGGGCACGAGCGTATTCCTGAGAACTTTTACCGCCGTCGTTACACCGATTACGGTGTTGCTGCCAACGCTCTTGACATTGTTACTCACAGCCATCCCGAGGTCCTCAGGTAAGTAATCCCACCTCTTTGTACAAGAATATTGGCTAATGCATATCAGCATCGGTGGTAACACCAACGGCGTCAACACCTTCGTTGGCATCAATATCGACGACCTCGCCGGTGGAGTACTCAACGGAAAGAACCTTCTCGAGGGTAACCATCTAGTATGTTTCGCTATGAACGCCATCAGGACTGTCTCCCCAAATGCCCTTTCATCTCTGTTCGCTACCTTGACTTCTGTCACCGATGTCATCTTCGCTGCTCTTGAGCCTATCATGGGTGCCCTGGATTGCCCCGTGTACGATGATCTCAGTGTCAATGGTACCAACTGGTTCGACTTCAACAAAAAGACGTACCCCGGCTTCAAAAAGGCGGGCGGTGGCTGGTAAGCACAGACTAACAGTCTGTCTGTATCGAGCACTTCTGGACTTCTTTGCAAGGGATTAGATCTGTAGTATTATTATGGTTGATCATAAAATAATATAACCGACAGCCCTGGGGCCATTACACCTAACTATATAGTGCTTCGTGATACAATCTGCCAATACCAATTTATTGTTAGTGGAAGCGACGTTCCAGGTTCAAGCCAACGGTCGGACATGTTTTGTGATAAATAAAAACGATGTGCTGGTAGCATAACCAAGAGGGGCGGTTAAAAGATTCGCGTCATAGACTTTTCAAAGTTCCATTCCCCTTGATTAATCATGCTGAATAAGAGAATCCTGCTTGCATGATAGTCGCATAATTACGTAGAGGCCAGGTCATCAGCTGTTGTTTCCGGCACTGCAATAGAAGCCGAGGAGGGTTTCTAGTGTCGGTCTACGCAGTATTTAACGGGAATAGCGTTTGATCCAAGTTTTCTGGTCCAGACCTCGGCAGTTATTTTCTGTTTTAAGCACTTCCACCGCGGACTATCCCATAATTGTCAGTGTAAAGTGGGATATGACGGCATTAATTGGGTCGTTCCGATTTGGAAAAGGTTGTGGCGATGATGAACTACACGCTACGAGTGTGAAAGTCATGACATCACAAATATTTGATTTCTAATTGACGAAGGACTTTAAAAGGTGCTTCATGCCGCAGCAATTCCATCTGAGTAATAATACCATATATCACAAAACTATACTAAAATGGCACCAAAACGATTTACTGATGAACCCGCCGACCCGAGCCTGCTGGGCCAGCCTCTCAAATTCGAGTTCAGCGGCCAAACCGCTCAGAACCGATTCATGAAGGCTGCTATGACGGAGCGTCTCTCAACCTGGGACCCCAAGGTCCTCGAGAAGCGAGGTGTTCCTACACCAGAGCTCATCAACGTCTACCGACGCTGGGGTGAGGGAGAGTATGGAGTCATTTTGACTGGAAATGTCATGATCGAATACGACCATCTCGAAGCCGCTGGCAACCCAATTATCCCAAGAGACGCTGAGACATCCGGTGAGCGATTCGAAGCTTTTAAGGAAATGGCGACCGTGAGCAAAAAGCATGGTAGCTTGATAGTTGCTCAGGTCAGCCACCCTGGACGTCAGGTTGCCGACAACATCCAGAAGCATCCTATCTCTGCCAGTGATGTGCAGCTTGAGGGTGATGTCATGGGAATGCACTTCGCCAAACCCAAGGCTATGGACGAGCAGGATTTCAAGAATGTTATCGAGGGTTTCGCTCACGCTGGAGAGTTCCTTTACAAGGCCGGCTACGATGGCATGCAGTTGCATGGCGCACAGTAAGCAAATGCGTCCTTCGATCAATGAACCGAAACTGACATGTCTCTCAGCGGTTATCTACTGGCACAGTTCTTGTCACCGACAACAAACAAGCGAACAGACAAGTATGGCGGCTCAATCGAGAACCGTGCTCGCATCATCATCGAGATTGCAGACGCCATCCGAGAACGCGTACCTGACAAGTCCTTCGGTTTGTCCATCAAGGTCAACAGCGTCGAGTTTCAAAAAGGCGGTTTCTCTACAGAAGACTGCAAGGTTCTTTGCCGCCAGCTCGAGGAGCACGGCTTTGACTTTGTTGAGCTTTCCGGCGGAACCTACCAGAGCCTTGCCTTCTCTCATCGACGAGAGAGCACCAAGAAGCGAGAGGCGTTCTTCCTTGAGTTTGCCGAGATGATTCTTCCAGAGCTCACCAAGACTAAGGCGTATGTCACGGGCGGTTTGAGGACAGTCAGTGCCATGAACGAGGCTCTCAAGACAGTGCATGGTATCGGACTGGCTCGACCTACCACCAACGAATTTGATTTGCCTGTCAAGATTCTCAAGGGCGAGGCGAACAGTGCGATCGACACTCTGCTCGATGAGCAAGACTTTGGCATTACAAACGTTGCTGCCGGAACACAGTAGGTTTTTTCCAATCTTCAACCTAGAACTTGTAATGATGCTAACTTCTTAAGAATCCGATTGGTAGGAAAAGACAAACAACCTCTTGATCTGAGCCGCGAAGATCACAAGAAGGTATTCGAAGAGTCGATGCAGAAGTGGGGTGAGGGTATGGCAAATAACGAGGATCAGTCCAAGTACGGATATGTCGATATTGGAGGAACCAAGTTGGAACCTTTCGGCGCTGCGTATGCAGCTGCATAAATTACAATAGACTTCAAAGCGTATAGATAATCGATAATATCTTATCATATTTGGACATCCACGTTGAATTTGGACTCGTCAGCACCCATGGTTCATGATCCAGTCTTTTCATCTATCTACTTGTACCAAGACGACTTCCCAAGTTGTGTCGCCTATACCTTCTCTACATCCTCGTGGTTTTCGGATTGACTCACATCTCCCTTCACATCGTGACGGAATTGCTGCTCTTCTTGTTGCAATTGCTCCTTGAGAATTTTGTCTGCTTTCCAAATAGGCTTGAGCTTGAAGAGACGATGGACCTGTTCCAAAGGAATTCCGCTGGTTTCGGGAATCAGGAAGAAGGCAAAGATAAAGGCCAGGAAGGACAGAGACGCGAAGAACATGTATACGCCGTAGCCCATGGCAGCAAACATTTGCTCGGTAAAACGAGACACGAGGAAGTTGAAGAACCAATTGCTAGCAGTTGTGCAAGCCTGCGCGAGAGACCTGAAGCTGGGGTCGAAGAATTCCTGCCAAATATTAGTGATGAGCAAGAAGTTGCTAGATGGAAGAGACTCACAGAGTTGATGACCCATGGTGTTCCGTTCCAAGTCGGCGTATACACAGCAGTCCACAGATAGAAGAAAACAATGGCTGCGATACCACTTCCAGTGAGATGGTCTTGAGGGTTCTTGGTAGGGTCGACGACGTAAATGTAGGCACCCAAGACCCACATACAAATACTACCAGTGATGCCACCGATCAACAGCAACTTTCGTCGACCAAGCTGATCCACCAAGAACAGTAGCCAGACAAAGGTCATGACGGCCTTGACCACACCAAAGATACCTGTCATGACGTTGACAGTATCATGCTGAACACCGATACTCTGGCAAAGGTTAGGTATGAGTATTCTTTTCTTCAGATCGAGGCTCTTGTACATACAGAGAATACAGTGGGTGAGTAATAGTTGATGGCATTGATGCCCGAACCGTTCTGCCAGAAAAAGAGCATGCATCCCAGGAAGAGTCGCCACATCATATTCGGTCTCTCAGCAAGAGCTTTGAAAGGCTTCCACAGACCAATGCCAACAGTAGATCTTTGTACCTCGTGAGCGTGATCGATTGCAGAAACTTCCTCGGTGATGTAAATATCGGTGGGTGTAAGCTGCCGGATCCAGCAGAGGTTGTCCATGGCTTGCGCTCTACGGTCCTGTAGGAAGAGCCAGCGGGGAGATTCTCGAAGCCATAGTGTACCGAGAAAGAGGAGACCTGATGGGATGATTTGGACTGCAAATGGGACAATCCATTGTTGGTGACCCTCGGGCATGTGCTTCTCAACACCAAACTGTTCAATTGTCAGTGGTTGATCATCAGTACAGGTGATTATCTTCAACTCACATTGATCCAAAAGCCAACAAGTCCACCAATCTGCCAGCCTAGCTCATAAAGACCGACCAGGCGACCCCGAATAGCTGGGGGCGCTAGCTCAGAAAGGTAGATCGGGATGATATTGGAGGCAATACCAGTTCCAAGACCTGATAGCACACGACCTCCGTATAGAATACCCAGCCCAGTGCTAGAGTTGGCACCACACTGGAGACCAGCTCCGAGTGTGAAGGTGGCAGACGCGATGGAAAGACACCACTTGCGGCCGACCCAGTAACTGAGTAGATAGGTGAGAAGTGCGCCGAAAAATGCACCAGCAATGAAGAGGGAGACAATGTTCTCGCTGATAAAGTTCCGCTCCTCGGCGGTCTTTTGATCAATCCCAAACTCCTTCTTGAACGAGTCGAGTGTAATGGTCGTTCCGATAAAGGCACTGGTGTAGCCGATCATGTTGGAACCGCACGACGCAACTACAGCCAATACGTAGACACGCCAATTGTAGACCGATGGCGGCGTTGGCCGATCTTCGGCGAGGGTGAGGATTCCCATGATGCAAGAGGTGAACGCGAGTGATGCGCGAGCAGAAAGCAATCAGGATGACGGGTTTGGCGCAGGGTTCAACGCTTTATAGGAAGCAGTGGGATCCGGGGCCCCAACATCAGATGGAGAAAATGTTTGTCTTCCCCGACTCGACAAAGTTTTCTTCTCCATGCGCTACGTTACAAGATGCCCACACTGCTCTGGGGCACGGAGGATATTATGGATCTTATGGAGCACCTGAGTCGGGCCGGACGAGCGTTTTCCCCGTATGGGGCATACAGTGACTGACTTATTTTCATCACCTATATCGGAGGTCTAATTTATTCATGTGATCGATCATGAATGATTCGTTGAATCGGCAAAGACAGTCTTGCAGACGTCAATAGCAGTGAATGTGAAGGGGTGCTTGGTCTTTAGTCGCCGATTCAATTGAGCCTCACATTGAGCCGCAAAGATCCGCACTAATCGCCCGCCAAGCAGAAACTATTTACCACCATGAAACGGCAATTGAATTCTCCGTGGAAGAGACTGGACTTGTCACAAATCTCACTATCCCCGCCTAATGCCCGCACCCCGGATGGTCCGGCGATCACCGCGGAGAGCGAATTTGTCCTCCAGGTTTTTGGAGTCTCCGGTAAAACCTTTAACCCCGCGAGTTATGAGCCTTTTCCGCAGCAGAGGGATAAAAGCTTGAATGGCCACGTCAATCCGTGACCGCAAACAACAAAGCCGGGTACCGGCACGTCTAGCGGTTTCGGCTATCACAAACGAGGCAAACGATTGGATATACGGGGAAATCTACTCAATTCTGTAATCGGCAGTGAAAGCGAACCTCCAATACCTTGCATCTGATCGGTTGAGTCTTGATCCAGAGACCTGGAGACCCCGTGGAGTAATAAGCATACGTAGTTGCAGGGTATCACTGATAAACAGCACCTGAATTACGTATACCGTCATTCGTTAATCCTTGTTGATCCCCTCAACAGTGGCATTTCCGTCCAGAACTCTCCAGTGCTGTCAAAGGCCCCAGAACCGGATGACTGATTATCAGGCGGCGCCTGAGACCACAACTTCAAAGGTATCCTGCTGTTATTTCTGAGCCGCCTCAGACATGCGCTCGATGTATGTTCAGCCTTTCTGGCACAGAACAAATGTTAGAACATCGCTACTATCGTACTCTTACCACTTCATTGTATCTTAGGCTTTCTAGAAAATGGTACTAGCGTGCATCTTATCGAAGGATTTAAGCTAGGAACATAAATGAAGAAAAATCTCACTCGAAAAGCTCCAATGTCAAATGGACGTATATCACTGTGTTTGTACGTCCATTTAACATCATCTGTCGAGGCTATGTTAAAATTACAAAGCAATGATCAATCCGTTACTGTTCTCACGGTCTCCCATGCTATTACCCGTATTAGCTGAGCAAGGATGATTTTGCCAGCTAGAAGGAAATTCTGTGATCAATCTTTCCGAGACTCAGATACGTACAGGCTACGCCAAAGATTCGATGCGTCTTGTATGAATCGACAGACGCGCGTTTAGATGGCGTACCCTATATGATTTTGGCCTCAGGCACTAGCCACTGATCATGGATTACTAGATAAGATAAGGTAAGATAAGACAATCTGTCAATCAAGCTATTTTCGCCTTCGAGCTGCGAGAACAACTGACAAGACCATTTACTACATGCGATGAACAATGAGGTTTTGAACTCCATGTTTGACCTCCACTCGTAATATTTTTGAGCTCTAGAGAGACTCATTATGGAGGGCACGACGAATCAGTCTCTTCACAGACGGAGACGCGTACCGCCCGGTCGCGTCGCTCCAATTGTGCCAGTGCTAGCTCTGTGCCTCTTCGTCAATCTCGCCATGAGCCTGTACCAGCTCCCTTCGAATCGGTTGATTGAGAAGCGACTTTGTGTGGATTATTATCGCCGCACAGATCCATCACTCATCCAGCCCGACGGTGGCCTGGACGAGAAACTATGCAAAATTCGCGACATAGAGAAAGATCTTGGACGATTACAGGGCGCACTGGAAACGCTTTGGGTAGCTGGAGGTATGCCCAAACCTAAACAATAGACTTGTACACCTGACTTATGAACCGTAGACTTTGTCATGACTATCCCTCTCAGCTTTTTAGCTGAGAAATGGGGCCGTCGTGCTATCCTGAGACTTAACCTACTCTCTCGTGGCTTCTTGTTGCTGTGGGCTATCGTCGTTGGGACCTTTGACACCTTGCTTCCGACCAAAGCTATGATAGCCGGGTCTGTTCTCTCAGTTCTTGGAGGAGATTGCGTCCTCAACTCGCTCACTTACGGTCTTGCATCAAACCTGACAGAGGACCATGTGCAAAGGGCTATATACTTTGGATACATGAGTTCTGTCTCGTACGTCGTGGCGCTTCTTGGCCCTGCGCTTGCATCGTCTACTATGACGTTATCACTTTGGTTACCATTCTGGCTGGGCATAATACTGCTTCTGCTGGCTGTGCCGACTATACAGAAGCTGCCTTCGCTAGAAGAGTTCGACAGAAATGCTGATGGTCTTGAGGAGGGACAGCATGAACCTCTTCTGTCTTCGCCTCTGCTGAAAGCTCAAGATGATCCAAAGTCTATATTCCAATCAGTTGCTGAACGACTCCAGATAATCAAGACTATTGTCAAAAGCCATCCCAGAAACTTTGCACTTTTGCTTTTCAGCTTCTGGCTCACCTCGCTTGCCAGTTCAGACACGAAGCTTCTGGTCCAATATATCTCAGCACGATATGACTGGAAGTTTGCTTCCGCTGGATATCTCTTGTCCGGGAAGGCCGTTGTTAATTTTACGCTGCTTACAGTCATCATTCCCAAAGTTCTACGGTCTGCCCCCGTGGCACAAGCGGACTCACCGCAGCTTGTAGACAAGTCGAACATCAGGAATGTCATGTATTGTCTTGTCGCCTCAGTGTTCGGCGCTTTGGGGATCGCTGTGGCGGGTAAGATCTGGATGTTGGTGCCGTCAATGTTTGTCTATGCTCTTGGGTCTGCGCTGCCCATATTCACTCTATCGCTTCTCAAATCTCCTGCGGTATCCCCGCCACATACCGAAGACATGATGGGTTCTTCTGACCCCGAAGCCCACATCTTCTCCATTGTCATGCTGGTCAAAACCGCCGGCTCGCTACTGGGTGCTCCTTTGATGGCCACACTTTGGGTCCGTGGTCTCGATATCGGCGGTGCAGCCTTGGGAATGCCTTTCTTCGTCAGTGGAGCGTGTTATACTGTAGCGATAGGGGTGTTTGCGGAGATGAAAGTGGACTGAGGGATGAAGTTTCATTTCTGGGGAGTGGTGGTGTCGACTGCAAAGTTTAACAACAAGACTTGTCTGAAGAGGCCCGAAGACAATCATACCTTGTAATCTTAGAAAAGTGGTCAGTCATCAATATTAAACAATTGTGATATACCTTGCTTGAGAAACATGGTACTGATTTATAAGAGTGGCTCGTCTCAAGATATGGAGCCCTGGTCCGCCATTCCCCAGTGGCACCTTATGGCAGCAAATCACGCGAACCAAAATTGGAGATCCTTGGCAAAAAAGCTTGAATAAGAACGAACCTGTCGATCCTGATCAACTGCAGCCAGTCTCGTGTTGTACCCTGCCCGATACTGTCTGCAAATATTTACTCGAATACCAGCTATAAATCGCTGTTGTGACAACGACAAGTTGTGAACATGGTCGGCAGTGTGGACTCTCGAGAAAGACATGCCAACTAGACCCCCGCAAACAAAATGCGTTTTCAAGGCAGTGACTATTCCGTGGATCTTTGTTCAGCATCATGATGGTATGACATATCCGTATCACTGACTGTATGACAGTTCGGACCGTTTTTGTGCACGGTACGCAAGAAAACGCTAAAATTAGGCGGATTGTTAAGCTTAACCCCCAGTCAGGGGCCATGTTTCAGCGCCGATTAGCTCTTCAGCGATCGTCGGCTGGCCTCATGTCAGCCGCAGGGATTTTGCACCAAAAGCTGTACCGCGATAGGTGGCATTTTAGCTGTCTGAAACAAACGGCCAGGAATGTATCAATTAAGAATTTTGCCATGCCAAACAGTGCGTGGTTTCATCGTAAATTGTCAGTGCAGTTCGGCGAATACGCGCTTAACGAGCGAGCGAATGGGGAAAGTATGTCGCTGGATGAACGAATAAACCCCCAACAGTGACAGATGTATAAAGATTTGGACAAGTGCATGAACCTCCTCTTCTCACTCTCGAAATCATCATCACTTTCTTTGCTTTCCATTTCACTCTTTTGACAAGCTGGGCTTTGTCGTTCTTTACTGGTTCCATCAATATCCAAGATCCCCAGCGGTTTGATACCACTGTTTGCTAGTTCATCTTTTCCTGTTTCAATCATTTCCTACCAACACTTCAAGATGCAGTACCGTATGATCGTGGCAGCCACTCTGGCTGTCGGTGCCTACGCCGCTCCCGCTGCCCAAATCACCGGCGCTCCCTCTCTGTCTCAACGCCAGGAGGCTGGCGGTGCTGGTGGTAGCAGTGTTCTTGACGCTCCTATGACCATTGCAGCTGGTCAGTCTTTTGACGGTGGTAATGCTATTTTCGACCGTGGCGTGTCTTGCACCGGTCAAGAGGAGGGCGGCGACTCTGACGCTGTCTTTATCCTCGAGAAGGGTGCCACACTTTCTAACGTCCGCATTGGTAAGTTGAGGCGAGGCTTATTTGTTCATACATCATCTAACTGTTACAGGCCCCAACCAGATTGAAGGTGTTCACTGCAACGGTGGTTGCACCTTAAACAACGTTGTCTGGGATGCCGTTTGTGAGGATGCCTTCTCCATCAAGAAGCAAGAGGACGGCGAAACCACCACCATCAACGGCGGAGGTGCCACTGGCGCCGAGGACAAGGTCATTCAGCACAATGGAGGTGGTACAGTAATTATCAAGGATTTTGAGGTCTCCGACTTTGGCAAGCTCTACCGCAGCTGTGGTAACTGCAAGGAGATGCCCGCTCGCCACGTCGAGATTTCTGGCGGTTCTGCCAGCAACGGAAAGATACTTGTCGGTATCAACCCCAACATGGGCGACACTGCCAAGATCTCTGGCATCCAGATCACCAACGTTCCCAAGGAATGCATCACCTTCAAGGGTGTCACTGACGGCAGCGAGCCTGAGGAAGTTGGCACCTGTGACTCTGATGCTGGGTCTGGTTCTGGATCCGGCGATTCTACTGCTGCCCCTGCTGCTCCTGCTACCCCTACCACTCCTGCCGAGGGATCTGAGACTCCTATCCAGTCCGAGGTCGTTGAACAACCTTCCGAGACTCCGGTCGAGGGCTCTGATGGTGGTGAAGAGTCTGGTGATGAGTCCGGTGGTGATGATAACCAGGATGAGGGTTCTGATGACGACGAAGATGAAGACGGCTCTGATGAGAAGAAGGATGAGGAGGAGACTGGTGATCAAAACCAGGGTGATTTCCCCAACGCGCCGCCTCAGTTCGGAGGTTCTGGTCAATTTGGCGGTCCTGGTCAGTTTGGGGGTTTCCGAGCCTAATTGTCTGTCATTGTGAGAGTGGAAAGCCTGAGGCTGAGTTGGACCGTGTCTCAACTGCAGAGTAAAACATGCCTTTTCCAGTTATAGCTGATTGAATGCATGAGAATGATATGCCACATTGGAAGCTTACCTACTCAAGTGCTTACCTTTTTCTTGGCTTGACGAGGCATTCCTATCTAAGTTGCTAAGAATATCGAGTCGCATTCAATTCCGATCGCGATTGGTGGTTACAGCATCGCGAAACACGGTCAGCAATAAGGCACGTTTTAGGAAATGGCCGATTTAGCAGCGGCTGGGTTATTTTAAGACGCCAGGCAACTGATGTAAGCAAATGTGGTTCTTTCAGTCATCCCGTGATGCTGATTGGATCAACATAGCCTCGAAGGATCAACCAGGCCAAGGCTCTGAGTCAAGGCATTGTTCATTTCGGAAGATCGGCTGCGCCATGGCCTAGCCCAAGCTCTCTAGTGCGCTGTAATTTAGTTGATCTTGGTCATATAAAACCCTTCTGTGCCTGTTTTATGTAAAGGGGGAAAAGGTTTCTATTTCCGTGCTCCACATTTACTTTTTTCACTTTATTCGGTCATCCGCGATGGTTACATTAAGGAACATCGTCGGCCTAGGGCTCCTGGCGCAGTCCGTATACTCTATGAACCTTGACAGCAAAGATGGCATCGAAAAAGCATCCAAGGCTCTTGCATCGGATCTCATAAAGTTCTACAAAGGAAATGAGAGTGGTCAAATTCCCGGACTCTTGCCCGAGAGAAAAACGGGAACTGACGGCTACTACTGGTACCAGTCTGGAGCTTTTATGGGCGCTTACGTCGATTATTGGCAATTGACAAGCGACGATACCTACAATGACCTCGTGTCAAAAGGCATCCAATGGCAAGGAGGAAAGGACAACAACTTCATGCCAGCCAACCAGAGCGCCAGCGAGGGGAACGACGACCAGTCCGTTTGGGCACTCAGCGCCCTGACTGCAGCTGAGTATGGATTTCCAGCGGCTGATAAGGGACCTGAATGGATTGATCTGGCCACCGCCGTCTGGGAAGAACAACGTTCCCGTTGGGACACGGAAGTTAAGCAGGATGTTTGTGATGGTGGCCTTCGATGGCAAATTTTCCAATTCAACAACGGATATGGTTACAAGCAAAGTAGGTTCATTCTCAACAGATTTCGGCATCATCAAATTGACCCATATAGCTCTCAGCAACACTCTCTTCTTCAACATAGGAGCGCGTCTCGCCCGAATGACGGGCAATGATACATACGCCGACTATGCGTCAAAGACCTGGGAGTGGCTCGAGGCCTCAGAACTGATCAACAACAAGACTTGGGCTGTGTATGACGGGGCGCAGGCAGCTCAGAACTGCACACAGATTAACAAGATCCAATTATCTGCAGGGCCTGCATCACTCGCCATGGGTGCTGCATTCATGTACAACTTTGTAGGTCGAAATCGCCACACATAAACATCCCCGGCACTAATATGTATACACAGACGGACGGATCCAATGAATGGAGGAAACGCACTGAAGACATCACTTCAGCTACTTTGAAGCTCTTTTTCAAGGATGGTGATTTCAAGGAGGTTTCGTGTAGCAAAGGAACCTGCTCACGGGACATCGTCACCCAAAAAGCCCTTGTCCACAGGTGGCTAGCAGTGACTACTCAAGTCGCGCCTTTCACAGCCAATTCAGTTCTTCCTGCTCTCCTCACATCGGCCAAGGGACTCAAGGCCGAGGGTAATGGCAAGGACGTCTTGGAACAAACATTGGCCAATTTTGCTGTCATTTCGAACCTCCTGATTGCCGACTCTTCTGCTCCTGGCAAAGGGAATAAGACGACTGGAAAAAAGACGGATGAGACAAAGGAGAGCCCTTCCTCGACTACCAGCTCTGGCACTAGCGCTTCAGCGACAGAGGCTGCAGACAACTCTGCTCTCAAGGGCACCGGTTCAGGAAGTTTTCTGGCCCTCTGCGTGATTGTTTTGGCTTTCCAATGGGCTTTATAGAACTCAGTAGTGCTACCTTCAATAGGTACATCGTCTAGATCAATACTCACTTATTCTTCACCCTTAAATATTTGTCAAGCTTGTTGTAGACCTGGTTAGTTGGGAGTACTGTGCAGAGGGGACGATATTGCGCCTCGCTCGCCAGCTGGAAGAGTTGCTGTAGATGAGATCGGCGCAAGGTTACAAGAGTTTACTAAGGTAATTCAGGATCCGGCCCACCATCACATACACAGGTTCCTAAGGTTGGTCTTGACCCAGATCCTTCTCCAAAAGAGTATGTAGGTGCATCATGCATTAACCCATATGGTATTAATGATTTAAAACTCATATAGTTGCTATGTACTTGTTATGATAGACCTAGTAAAACTAGAGAATGAATCCCGCTTATGTATAATTGGAAGGTATCTTCCACGAGGGTTCCATCTCTTCTGGACTGCAGCGGTGGCAGTACTTTTAATAATCATCGACACTTAACCCGCGCCCTTCAGGACTATTCCTTCAATTTACCTCATTCATGCTAACTTGGCGCGGTTCCGGTATCGCTTCCGGATAAGAGAACTGGTGTATGTAGTGTAGTGACGTGATGTAGTTGAGGTCGTTTCGGGTCGTTACGTGGCTTGGAATACCCATAGCCGATAAGTCGACCTGTCGTTTGGCATCCGACAAGCCCATGTAGTGGTATTTTTGAACAATTCCTGTTCATTATTCATTGGCGGCCAGTAGGGATAGAAATTCCCGACCAGCGGGGGGCTGAAGAAGGCTCAAAGACGTTGGTACCCAGAGGAGGGTCGCGGCTGGATATGGTGAACATATTGGGAGTCTCCTTGATGATAGCGGAAGACTCGGAGACGTTGATGCCAGCACCCCAGAATTTGTCCATGATAGGGTCATGGACAGCACTGTCGCGGCCGTTGGACAAACTTCGACTGGGTTCTGTAGTGCTCAGACGTCGTGTCTGAGCGAGACCAAGACGAAGGGCACGGGGAGCAGTGCGGGCACCGCGGCAGAGAGTCTGGATGGAGGAGCTCATGTTGAAGGTTTGTTGATATTGAGGAGTAGTGACACAAAGAGTTTATGAGTTGGAGATGCAGTCTGAGGGACTTGGGGTCAGCACATTCTACTTATATCCTTCTCCGGTAGGTCTTCCGGAACGGGGTGCTTCGGCTCGGATGAATGGAATCGGTCTGAAGTAGGCAATCACCCACGCACGACTCCCCCGCATTGTCAGCCGGTGCACTCCGCACTCACACCAAAGTGGTTCCACTTGTCTCTGAGACCGATGTCGGTAGTTGTTCAACCCAAAGATTACGACGTTTTAATTGGACGAAACGGGTCAATATGCTCGAGTGGTGACCCATTTTCCCGAATTCCCGGCAATGTCAGACCACCGGCAAGTGTACAAGATCAACCCCAAGAAAGACAACACTGATAAGTGTTTCTCCAAAGTTGAAAGCATGTCTATCTTATGAGATTCATACAGTGGCCAGGTAGACAGCTTATCACAGCTACAGAGACAGTTCCGCTGGGCGGCACTCTTATCTAGGACAGCTATAATTTATCCGGTCGCATCTCTTATCACAAACCTTCTGGACCCTGCATATGTGTTGGTTAGACGGCGGTTAGCCGAGTGGATTGTCGCAGGGGAAGGTGGTGTGCTGGGTCTGATGGAGGCTTAAACTCAATTGGAAGGTATTTCTGTACCCGCCTGGACTGACGGCTACATTGGACAACATGAGGCAACTTTCCATTCTTTCCATCAAATGCCTGGTTACGGGTAGCTATCTGCGGCGGTTGACAGTGACATCACATTGACGGGGGTACACGCAAGCGGGAATTAATCAGGAATTGTATTCTGAGACGGCGAAAGCACAGGACTCTAATTAGAGCTCCTATAAAGCAGACGTTAAGACATAAAAGAGAAAGTATCTAGTGTTAAGTATTTTTCCGAGCAGTTTATGCAAGAGAGTCGCATTGAAATCATGTTGCTTGTTATGAAATCACATATCCCATATCATAGCTTGCGCCATACTCCATATTCCTATCATGAGCAAGCGGCTTGCCCGAGTGGAAATGATCGGAAGAGTTTAGTTTGTAAGAAAGATTTGACGATGTGACTGTTGTGACTGTCTACCGTCTGTTGGAAACAGATGCTTTCCAAAGGACTTATGCCTCGGTTGATGCATAGGATCCCTCGTCGCGCAGGTATGGTAACAAAATCAAAAAAGTGAGTCTTGGGCATGATCCTGTCATCCCCTAGACATGGAAAATATGGACCATTCAACCGCTGGGTATCATTTGCAGCTCGTGAAGATGACTTTGGCAGAAGGAGATTTCTTTCCCATTGCCCAATCACTTGACACCTTCATCCGATTAATGTTCGAGGCCTTTTAGTATCCGTTTGTTGCTGACGACATGGAATTTCTTCCACGACGACCACGGCGAGACTCGTTAGTCACAGATTTGGTGAGGGCGTTGTCGACCACGACATCTTCCCTCTTGAGGCTTGGATGAGGAATCCATACAAGCTGGAATGTTCCAACCAGCGCAACAGCAACGAGACTGGCCCACGCTGTGGCTGAACCTGCAAGAGCGTAGAACACTCCAACCAAAGGCGGTGCAGCAGTGCGTGCCAAACACGCGCCAGACATGGCCAATCCGTTGACTCTACCGAGCACCCGAGAAGAAGGTGTGGCGTCCTTTATAAGAATCAGAGTCACGGGCGCCACAATGAGACCACAGAAACTCTGCATGATGAGAGAGGCGTAGATGCCGACTGAAATCCAAGGCTCGGCAAAGGCAGACAGGAAAGGCATGATCATGTACGACACAGGGTAGAGAACGACCATGCTGAGGAACGAGTGCCACACGCCGATACGGCTGACGAAAACGGGGAAGATGACGGCTTGGATGAACAAACCCAGAACACCATTTACCGCCAGGTACACTCCCACGTCGTGCACGGTGTAACCCATACCGCCAAACCAGTCAAAACGTCCGCGTGTCTCGGAAGGATCGTCCAGCAGATACGTGGCGAGAAGGCTGCTGGCAGCCATTTGGTGGTACGAGAAGATAAGTAGTGCGACAATGAGCATCACCAGAGTCCAGGAGTAAATCTTCTCGCCGGGCCTGGGACCCTCCTCCTCCTGCTCCTCATTCGGGGGTGTAAGAAGGTCATCGGGTAATAGGATGGAGTGTACTGTTCCAAAGGATGATCGTCGAAGGTCGATAAAGTCGTGCTCAACAGCCATTCCCAGACTGGACTCAGCAAACCTTGGGCGTGATCGACTGGTAGAGGGGGACATGTGTCTTTGGTTGCGTGAGATGGAGCTGCGCATGTGGGATCGGTGGAGAGGGGTTCTCTCGTCGATGGATTCCAAGTCGTCGACCACGGGGATATCCTGGTAGTTGGAGACAGTCTCAATATGTCCCTCGGAACCAGGTTTCACAAGGGTCTCTTCCAAGAGGAAAAGACCCTGAATCACAGCAATGGCAACCACGGCCACTGAGACCAGGTTGGGGAGGAGATACGGGTACCTTCCAAACAGGCCATCTTTCGAAAAGACTGAAGGATAGAATACCGCGGGCTGAGCGAGGAAGCCTCCCATGGCGGAGCCAATGATGCCACCCAGAGTCCAGACGAAAGGCTGCACAGCATAGGCCTTGGCTGTGATAAAGTTAGCATTTGGGTAATGGCAACTCAAAAAGTGTTGAGAAACTTACGTTCATGCTCGGGCAGTTTCACCATCTCGGCGACCATGGTCTGCATGACAGACACATTGCCATTGAGAGCGCCGCCAACAAACCTTGCCAGCAAAGCGACCCAATAGCTCTTGGCCAAACCGAAAATCAGACTCGACAAAGCCACGCCAACAAGTCCGAACAAGACAACAGGCTTTCGGCCAACGCGGTCGGACAAGACACCCCATCCCATCGAGGTCAAGGCCTCGGCAATAGCGTAGGCCGAGACGAGCAGACCGGCGTAGAGTGAAGCATCTTTCTCAGGAATGCCCAAGTCCTTGACCATGACAAAAGTGTAGGCCAGGATGGAGTTGAAGGCAATGGGCTCTGAAAAGCGACATATTGCTGGTATTTGTTAGCATGGGGTGCAAGCAAGGTGAAGCGGGGTGTGGTGGTGATGGCGATGGAGGTGAGCGGTGAAGCGAGCGGGCTCTGACGTACCGAGAATTAGAAGCTGCCTCGTGGGGAAGGCATTGGGATCTTTGGCGGATGCGACCTTTGCTTTCCTTAGATTCATGATCTCTTCTTCTTCTTCTTCTTCTTCTGTTCGTCTCCAGAGAAATTGACCAGGAACTGGGGAGGGAAACGATGTTGGAACCTGAGAGTTGGGAAGAGGAAAGAAAAGAAAAATCTTTTGTGTTTTGGGGCGGGCCATATGACTTTCAAGTACGGATAGCCTAGCAGAATTTCCCACAGGCACTGAATCAGGCGGTCGTGGTAGCACGGCCCGCAGACCGACCTCGAGGTGCAACGCTACAGGCTACAGGCCTGGAGCACCACTAAACTACGGCGCTGTAACCCCCCACGTCGTCGGTTGCATGTTGCCACGCACCCCGGTTTATCTTTTCTTTTGTTCTTTTTTATCGCTATCCTATCACTTGGCAACGCGAGAGAGAGGAGCAAGAGGAGAATAAACCGGGTTCATCGCAGCTGTCAATCATAGCGTTTGCATGGGCCATGCAAGACATTTCCATTGTTCCCAGGCTATCGTGGAATGGGCGTTGGCCGAGACTCAATACCTCTGCGCATTCCCGGGCTTACCCTCCCTCATTACTCGAGATGCCGATTCTGCAGCGCCAACATGAATCACCATCTGCTTTTTGCTTCTTTTCCTTTTGTTTCGTAGCCGTGCTTGACCTGTAGTGGTGCTTGACTCCAAAGCGCCATGTATGTTCTTGTCACCGCTTGGACGACAGTGCAGCACACTTGTTGATCAGTGGCAATCCATGCACTACGGTTTTGGCCAGGTGGCGAATCTACTTTCGACGGTTTTGATGTCGTCAGGGCGCATCCCCGGCTGTCAATCTGTCAAACGAACTCTATACGCGCACAGCGAAAAAGTGTAACAGACAGCAAAAGCGACATTTCGCGACACAAAATCCTCGACCAACATTCGATGACCAAGCAATCCTTGTCTTGATTGACTCGCGATCGTCTTCTTGTCGCACACCGTTTTTCTGCCAAGTCGCAGCTAAACTAGCCCGCCATCCTTCTTGGGCGTGGCAAGACGAAAAACGTCCACAACTGACTAATGTCTAGTCCGAGTCGAGCCAATAAAGATGGAAATTTCACACAGCGTCTCACGGCAAAGAGCATCCATCCATGCAAAAGAAAGGTGACGTGATGTCGTATCGGTACATGACAGATCGGATTCAGATCTGACTGTTTTCCCCCTAGCTTCCTTATCCAGGCCCCAGGCATGCCGATCTGCAGCAGTCAGACAGGCCTGCAGGAGGATTTAGGGGTGGGGACTGTCGCTTCTCTTCTCTCGTCTCGGTTGCACGATTGCACGTACATGTACAAATGGAAGATAAAAGATAAGCATGTCAAGACCCCGATTGTTGCGGCTATATGCAGTGTAATACAACCGGGCCAATCGATACTCACATGCCCGTTTGTCCAGAGGCTGATGGCTTGTCGCTAGTGCATGAAAGTGCCGCTCTCACGACCTTCGATTGCTGATGCACTCCCCGCTCACCGGTTGCCTAGTGTCTGGTGGCTGGGGACTGACCGTTCAGTCTTGTGCCACAGCCGAACCCCGATAAAACCAGCAATATGTCGGACGACCGACGATGCAGCTGCTGTCCGTCGCAATATCCTTGATCATGCGCCCCAAATAGCCTATCGAGTAACCTTACAAGCCCGATGGCGCAGTGAGGATTCCGGCCTGGTGGGTTTTGATCAGAGATTGGAAATTGGAACTCCATTCCCGAAATTGATCCTGTCAATAATATTTTTAGCACGTACGCCATCTCCTTAAACTTAATCCTTTACTCCGGCGGTGTGGTACTTTGGAGAAAATAATCCCCGGCCCTAAATTAACCACGAGACTTTGTATCACTGAAGCGATCGCTCAAAACACTGGTATGTGGCTGAATTATTGTGTTCATCAAAGCAAATTGTTTTTTGCCCAGGGTACGACAGGTCGTCTCAGAAGTGCAGCTATTGAATCATCATACAGCCTGGTATTACCGTCACATACAATTTACGTGCGTGAGACGAGCTTCGTATTTATGACATCCCTGCAAGTGTCTCTGGGGTTGACGCACGGGGAAACAAGCATCACATAGCCCAGGAACGTGGTTTGACAGTCAAGTCTCAGCGTCATAGACGCTGGAAGAACTGAGACAGAAGTGCTTGGCAGTATACCTTTGTCTCACTAGTAATATATCACTCCGTATCCGATATTAAGCATGTTGCCTTGGTGATTCATTAATTCACTTGAGACTTGAAGGTGATCTGTTCTCTTGATTGCCAGGATAGTCGGTGTTCTACCTGGAATCAAGAAGAAAAGAGACGTTTAGGAAAATATATGGTTTATTCTGGAACTTGTTCCGATTAACAAGATCTCCTGCTAATTCCACGGTACGACGATGATCCAAGAAATCGATACCACCAGGAAAGATGAAAGCAATGTACAAATGAGGGCAAACGAAGTTATTGCAGGAAGGGACTATGCGAATTTGGTCTTTGGTCGCTCCAAGAGTTCCCCGTCCAGGATAATATCAACCTTCTCGTTGTAGAAACACAGCAAACGTGCGATACCAGCGCTCTCGTGAGTGGGATGATTGTAATACCATACCAGATTATCGAACCTTTGTCCATCAACAACCACATGGTAGTACTCAGCCTCCCCCTTGTAGGGACACTTTGTCTTGAGATTGCTCTTGACAAGAACTGTTTGATCGACGGATGTGAGTGGTAGGTAGTATCGAGTTGGCAGGCTGGTTTCTAAAAGATGCATGGATGAGGTGGTTTTTGCAACAGTCTTGCCGTTGACTTTCACCTCGAGGGGACGCTCTGAGCGAAGTATATCAACGCGCTTGAAGGGGTCTTTAGCGTGGACGAAGATGGGTTCATCTTCTTCGAACCACTGATCTATGAAATTGTCAGTGTGAAACCATAGACTTCTCCTCTAGACGCATACCAATGCTACGAAACTCGATTCTGACAGTATCAGACAAGGCCCCAAGAGTCACATCCTGAAAGAATCGAAGAACACGATCTATTCTAACTTCCTCGAGGCCATCGTGGCCTGGGACGATTAGTTGAGCTACCGCCGCACGTTCCTTGAGCTCCACAGAGATGTTTTGCTTATCAGCCAATTTTGAATTTTTCAAATCGACTAGAGGCACATAAATTGTAGGAAAGCTGTCATGTTCCCAAACAAAGACGGCGTGCGTGGTATCCACGATTGTGGTGTGATTGTGAACGGCTCGTACACGGCGCGATGTTTGAAGGACCTTCCGGGGCCCATGTTCGATGAGGCTTTGGGCGAGCTCAACTAGTCCAGACATTCTACCAGATGGATCAAGATAGGTGATGCGATGATTTGTAGTTTCACGGAAGGTCTGGGGTTGTAAAAGTCGTACCCCGCTCATGACGCAGGGTATATATACTGAATTCATATCATGATTTATAATCACCGCTTCCGAGTCTGACAACACAAAACAAATTAATATAATTCATAAAATTTGGTTGGGTCTTGTAGTGCAAATATGGGAACTTCGAAACTAATATCCGTGTCACAGTGGGTATAGATTCTCGTCATTAGTCAAACGTGATAACAGGATAACAAGCCTATAATTTTGGTCGATCGCACAAAAACTTATCTATCACCAGAAATCTCCAGACTGAAATCAATCATTTTCATTCATCATCATGTTATCCCGCTAGTCAAAGGCATCATTTTGTCAAACTTGCCCTCCACTGAGGCTGAGTCACCCCGAGGCAGACTCGAGATGACTCAGCTGATATCTCACTCCCAGGCAGCAAAGTTCCCGTGGATTACTTAAAGAATTGTTGACCTTGTAACAAAAAGTGATCGAATATCTCTCTTATCTTATGCAACACTCTCTGAAGAAATCCTCAACCTCGCTCACAGAAACATCATCAATATTCTTCACCACAAACAACCATGAGCAGCAAGAGAGTATACGGCAACAGTTGGAACATCAATAAGATTAAAACCCCGAAGAGTGCAAAATGGCAGGTCCGAGTCCCAGGGCCAGACATGGTCAATCTCATCAATGGCTTCGCCCCTCAGCAGATGGAGGACAAATGGATGTCGTGCACCAAAGGACCAGACAACCAAGGAAACATTGTGGTGCATTTCTGCAGAAGCTGGACCAGCAACGAGATCATCGTACTCAAGGGCTGCGTGAGCCCTGATGCCATCAAGAATCCCAGAGTCATTGAGCAGAAAGGAGGAGAAGTCTTGGAGATTGTGTGGCAGCCTGGAAAGAAGGACGAATATGAGCCTATGAATGAGGAGAGAGCGAAAGAGCTAGCGATTGGATTATGTAGGGGTCTACTCAATTGTGAGCTAAAACCTTGAGCTTTGCTATATAGTAGCTTGGATAAGTTCGGATGAATATCATGATGCTTTGTTGTGGGATTGTGTTGCTCTTTTGCGTTGATTTCCCCACTGCATCTGACCGAATCCTAGTTGAGGCTCAGAACGCAGGTGCACTATTTCTTCATACATTCTTTTGAATTCGTCCTCAAAACATTCTCGGCAAAAATGTAGCCTGTTATTTCCTGTTTTATCAGCCGCATCCTTGTACCAGAGTATCAGAACAACTCACTTGTCCTGCAGTGACCGAAACTCATCTGGTCGGCAAGTCTCTAGGCGGTGAGGGCATCCGTGCCGCTGCAGTCCTGACTTCCAATCTTTCCACGGCGCGACGGCTACTTCCTGCGATAGGTCGGGCAGCCGAAGTGTACGCTTGCTGATGAGGTTGGTTGAACTGCTGGTAGGATTGACGGTTGTCGATGAACGGGGCGGTGTCGGTGGACCGCTTTGGAAAAAGGTCGTCTATTGCTTCCATCAGGTCTTCGTATAGTCCCTTGACAAATGGCAGAATTCCGCACATTTTGTCCTGTCAAATATTCCGATGTTGTATGCAGGTGGTGGAAGTTGACAGTGAAGAGCGGAATGAATTCTGCCTGGAGATCACGTGCAGAAAAACGAAGCTGGCTGTCAACGCATGACACCAGCATTACACCAGAGCCTGTAGAAGTGTCTTTTGAATTTTTCTCAATTGTAGGATTAATAAAACAGTATATTCAATCCCACTTGAGTAGCTTCACAATTGTTTATGGCTTCGGCGACCGTCCCGACTTCTTGAAAGTTTCCGTCGTGCCACCAACTCCTTCTCTGCTATCATTTTCTTGAGCATTTTGACCGTTTGTCCTTGCCTCCTTATCCGTCATTTCTTTGTTCTCGAAAGATGTCGCGTCGTCCTTTCCGGGCGCAGCCTTCAGGGAGGCGGTTGCGCCGTCGGTGTGGGTGGCAGTGGGTTTCTTGTCGTGCTTCAAATCGGACGAAACTGGCGTCTTGACCTTTCCCGAGTTCATGCGAATCATTGTGTATGACGGGTTCGTTTTGATGGCCGATGCGACAGTCGGAAGACGTCTGAATAGTGACAGGGATTGGCGTGCGATCGTCATGATTGCGAGCGGAGATTGAGCGATTGAAGTTTGATCGAAGAAGTCAGTTAAATTTTGATTTCTCGACAAATATTTCGAATAATTGTTAGATGGAGAATTAACGAGACGAGAGGAAGTGGAATTGAGAGTGCTTTGTGGATAATGTAGACTGAAGCGAAAGTAATGACGACATTCCGGAATCGTCAGTCATGATGATGGTTGATGTCATTGACGCATCAGTCAACTTCTTTCGGTCTAACAAAATTCCGAGAAAGATCTAGCAGCTTTCAGTGTCTTGAATGATACTTCCCATTGTCATTTGTTGCTAGACTAATATTAATTGGTTGACCTGATCGGCATAGTTCTGGTAATCACCCGGGTTACCATACTAATGAGTAACAATATGACCAACAGCATAGTAATTTCACCGTTCGTCTCCATCACCAACCACCCTCAACCAGTTTGTCGCGTACCCTGCAGGTTGAACTTCAAAGGCTTCTCGCCTCTCAATGCTCTCCAATAGTTTGTCGCTTTCATCAATTCATGGCAGCCTTCAACTGACCAACCCCATCTATCGAGAAACCCAGGCGTGAGCTCCCAGTTCGCCATTTCATGCGGCTCTCCCCAGATCACCATACCCCGTCGATGCTCAGGAAACTCGCCTGTTGATCCATAGCATTGTTGCATCTTGGGTCCTGTGCCTTCTCCATACTTGTAAAACATGACATCCTGCAACAGGTTCCCCATCACATCATTGACAAGCATCCAATGGTTAAACTTGTCATGGGACACGATGAGATTGTCTCTCATCCTGGGGCACGGAAGAAGATCAATCCAGGTCGCATGTGCTTTAGTAGACTGCAGCGCCGTGGGCTGAAGATGCGGCGGAGTATCTGCTGTCGACGAAGCGATGATGGCCACCTTTTTGAGGCCCGCCATGATGTTCAGCTTCTCAGTGCTTCCATCCGGCGCCACTGCAAGGTGTTCTGCGACCTTCGAAAGTGTCACTTTGTTGTAAAATACGGCTCTAAAGGCATTGTAGTGAACAAGATGTAGCAACTGATCTGCAAGAGGAGACGCAGGGTACCAGAGGCATGCAAATTGCCTACGGATGTTGATTTGCTGGCTGTACAGCTCAACGTCTTCAGCACTAAGTACGCCCCTGTACGTGTTGGTAAAGTACAGCCACGGGGCATGCTTGATAATTGCCGTCTTGGTTCCGTCCGTGGATCTTGACCAGGAATCGGTCTCCAAGTCAAACTCATCCAATCTCCAAAGCTTAACTCCGAAAGCCGGCTTTCGCTGTATAATGCGAGATTTGGATGGTGCATCATCATTCATGCGACTCCCTAGCAAAAAGGTCAGGTCTAATTCGGTAGTAGACCTAAAAAGGAAGTTTTGTAATCGAGAACTCTGACTTACTGCGTGCTCGTTGGTTGAGTCTGTTTTGAATCTTTCGACGTTGCTTCTTTTCCGGGTCATCCGAGTTGGATGGGTTCAAACACTCAATGACTCGGGTATCACTCATCGTATAAACACTTGAGTATGTATATCTTAGCAAAAGTAGTAAAAATGTAATCTGGAAAGCAAGAAGAAGATGGTGGCTGGTCTGGCAGTTGCGTCTCTTTAGAGGTCAAGGTTGTGGAGCTTTACAAATACAACCCGCGCCCTTGATGGCAATCAAATTGAAGTCTCGTCTGATGATTAGTTGAACGAAAAGAGACCCCAGGTGCTAACATGAAAGGATTTGCGCTAATACTGATTGAGGCAAAAAGTCATCGGCTGACAGGTCCTCTCTATAGGCTGGTGCAAGACGCCAACACATAATTAGATTGACCATTCCGGGATGTTTGGCGTATGCATCAGATCATCAAGGGTTCCCCCGTGGTTTGGTGAAAGTCTAAACCTTTTTAGGTAACAATGTCATCGACCTGGGATATCATTTCACCAATGACGGAGTTAACAGTCCGACACGGAAAATCAGTCGATTATTCTGAGTAGCAATTATTATGTTTACACTATCAAATAATACTCCAGTCATCTAGATCAAGCCAATCAAGTTCTAATGTGTTCTGATCTGTTTGATTTATAAATCCAGAATAACTCCTGAGTAAATCCATATCCAAACCATCATACTTTCACAACTCTGCTGCGTTTAGACCCCAAACTTTCTCCATCAAGAATGTCTCGTTATACGGCTCTTTATGTCGACCCCAAAGGACCTGGCGACAGCCGCCCTACTGCTATGAAGATTGTTGAAGATGAGAAAATGCAGCAGAAACTAGTTGAAAAGACGGCAGTCATTACTGGCGTCTCTTCTGGCATCGGAATCGAAACCGCTCGAGCTTTCGCTGGTACTGGGATCAAGCTCGTCCTCACTGCTCGCGACCTCGATAAAGCGAAAGAAGCACTTGCCGACTTCTGGAACCCTGATCAAATGGACCTTGTCCAACTAGAGCTTAGTTCTATGGATAGTGTCAGGGCTGCGGCAAGAAATATTCTCTCCAAGACTGATGAGATTAGCATTTACATTGCGAATGCCGGTGTCATGGCTGTTCCAGAGCTCAGGATAACTGCCGACGGTTTCGAAGAGCAGTTCGCTACGAATCACTTATCCCACTTCCTTCTCTTTGAACTCCTCAAGCCTGCTCTTCTAAAGGGATCTACGCCAGAATTCCAGTCTCGCGTTGTCGTGGTCTCAGCCACTGCCCATCGTATCCACGGTATAGGAGCTTCTGGCGACCACAATTACGAGAAAAGAGGTGTTTCGAATTACTCGCCCTGGATAGCTTACGCACGCTCAAAGACGGCCAACATCTACATGGCCAACGAGATTGAGCGCCGCTACGGTTCCAGGGGTATTCATGCCAACAGTGTTGGCCCTGGACTGGTGTATTCCGGTATTGGTCGCTACATTCCAGAGGAGGTTATGCTCTCGGTGATTGAGCCCAGGATGAATCACATCCAGAGCACAGGGCAAGCAGCTGCGTCTACTCTTGTCGCAGCTGTCGGGAAGGAGTGGGAGGGACAAGGTGGTGTTTACATCACCAATTGTGTTCCAGCAGAGCGTGGCGAGGACGATGGTGTTTCAACCTCGGAGACGCATGTTTCCCATACTTATAGCCCTGAGAATGAAGAGAGGCTGTGGAGTGATTCTCTGGGACTGGTGAAGAAATGGAACAACTAGTTTGTGGGAAGTTACCGGCTACCTGCCGATGGCAAAGCACGGAAGTTGTGGATCAATCTGATATAGCCTTTTCATTGAACATACGCGATATCATCGATAATGACATACCAATCATGATACTAAGGGCCAGCGATGTAAATCTCTACAGACCTCCATCCACGTACAGACATCAGCAGACGACATCTCTTCCGCCTGATCTCTCCTCCTCCATACCTCCATTAACACCTCTTTCGAAGCCTTATAGCTCTCAAAACCCGACCTCGAAAATCCCTTATCCAACCAATCCGCAATGTCCTGTCTCTGTCTTTGCCTCGCCTCGGCCCCCGCGATAAACGCAGGCCACGCGGTTCCCGGCCCCAGCAAATTATTCCTCTCCAACGCTTCATCAAATGCATGCAGAGAATTTACCACGTCATTAACGCTATCTTGAAGAACAAGGGGGTTGACATTACGGATCCGCCGGTAGAAGAATATTACCAGCGCCGAGGCTAGCGCGCGCACCATGTGCATGTGTGGTGTTCCGCCTGGCGCTGAGCTGGGACTTGCACTCATAGCTGAGCTGTCGCTATGACGAGACCGGAAGAGGCACACAGCGTTTTCCAGATATGAGGCTCGTGGTTGAAGAGACATGAGCGCTTCTGCGTCAGACCTTTTACTTGCCGAGAGTCTGTCCATGACATTTGCAAGGCGAGTGATTTGCGACACGAGACTGAGCCACGTCTCAGGCACACCGTATATCTGCATGTACATATTCTCCTGGTCTTGGGACGCATCCGCCAAATGAATATCTTTTATATCGCGTTTCTGTGTCTGGCCGTGTAATTTGCGCGGCTCCAGATGGAGGAAGTTATCGAGTGTCATGTCGGGGTTGATCGATTGAACTGGTACACCGGCAATTTGAGTGCGGGAGCTGTTCGTATTGGGACGGGTGAAGGGTGTTTCTATCGCGTTGTTCTCGTCGCGGTAGACGTTGAGGCTTTCAGAAACGATGCGCATCCAGGCGTAGATGTTGTGAAGCAATCTTGCACGACGGGATATACTCGGCTTCGTTAGACCGCGCCAGCTTATGAGTCGCTCCATTTCTGTGAGGCACCATCGAGTATCCGTCTCGTTCCCCGAAAGAAGCTATGTACGTCAGAGAAATGCTGTAAGGCGTTTTTGGTTAACTTACTGCTGTTGCGAGTACGGCACTAATCGCCATCAACTGTTCCTTGTACTTTGCCTTGTGCGGTCCAGGCTGGGACTCCTTTTCCAAGCTGAGTTTGAAATGCTGTTTGGCTGCTTCATATGTCCGACTCGATATCGATTTCCAGTGATCGCCCGGCCGTACAAATTTTGGAAAGGTTATTGAGTTCAACGAAAGATGGAAGGCCGACACTGCTATCAAAGCGTAGAAGGTGGCGAGGTTGGCGCGTTTGATCTGGCTTTTGCTCACGTCCAGCATAGTCAACTCGCTCAACGTAATGATAGCTGAGGGATAATGGAGAGTTTTCCAAGCCGACTTTTCGTTGATAGGCAAAGAGCCCATTTGGCTGATGACATCGTCGTTGAAGTGCTTCAGAAGCAGTGGCGCATCCGTCATGAGATCGAGCTGCGGCCATGCCACATCGTCGCTGACGGCCTCGAAAGGGACAACTGTATCCAGTGAATCATAGAAGCTCATATTTAAATGGTGGGGCCAATTGAGATTCATAGGCAGTGCTTCAAAACTGTTATAAGGTTGTGGTGGATTGTCGAGAACGCTGACATCCCAAGTGAATAAATCGCCCCAATGTAAAAAGTCGAGCGACGTTGATGAGTAGGCATTCGGGAATATTGATTGGTCCGCGTCGTTTTCGATGCGTTCTGAAAGGTCCTGAGTTTGTACTTCGCTCAGGTTGTCAAGATCCATATCGTTGAAGGATATATGGTCTGAGATGGGCGTTGCAGTGAATTGACAAGACTCAAACTTGAAGACCTGGAACGGGCCGACTTCGCAAATGATTTGCGCTTCATTCTTAATATCAAGAGCTTTAGACTCTTCGTCAATCTGGTTGAGAGCTGCTGTTACGGTGGATGGGACATCAGTCAGTAAAGCATTGCTCATAGACTTTCTGTTTTCCTCTAATCGGGGTTAATAGACACTTTCAATCCATAAGAGGAAACTCACCAGTGAAAAGGTGCCTTCTGGAATATTGCTCTGCACCGACCTCAGCAGTCTGAGGCGGCTGCTTCTCATAGACCTCTGCTCCGGTCGATATCAACCATCTGAGAGCAGGTGTAAAACCCTCACATGTCAAACCAGCCTGACGACATCGATTACACCTTGGCAAAGACTGATCGCACTTTAGATGCCGTTTCCGACAGGTCTTACATCCACCGAAAGAGTGCGTGCGTCTGGATCGAGAGTTGGCCATACTAAGAAGTTCACTGCGTGATGGACGGATGAGGAAGGCCAAATGCCAATGCTGGGGACAGTTTACTTAAACGGTTGCAAAAGACTGAAGGCGCTCGGGTTTGCTTTCCCGTTTGGCCAAGGCTTATCTGTCGGCTTGGCCGTGTGGCTGGCCAATGATACTCTAGAACAAAGAATTAATGGTACGTGATAGGTTGGTTGAGAGCAGCTAAGAGGTTCTAGCTCAAGTCGCTGAATGTTCTCCATGTTTTCGTATCGCGTGATGGAAATTTGCTGTACGATAAGTGACAATACTGGGGAAAGACAAGGGAAAGGGCGTCATTTGGTTGACACAACTAAGCTCGTTATTCTACAGCCACCATCAATGAAAGCCTCTACTTCTTGGAATAAACAATTGCACCGTCATCTGAACGATTTATAAGTGTATCATCACTTATTCCGAACATAGCACAGTTTGATATAAAGGAATACTGCGTAGCCTGAAATAACGATGGTTAGTATGTAGCCTATTAGTAGTATAAGGCAGAGAAGCACCACCTCGGAAATACGGTGCATGTCACAATTAAGTGATGGCAAAACATGCCTTTCGGTGTTGAGAATAACCATAAATAAATAAAAACTCCGCTATGCTTAATCAAGTCCTATCTAACAATTCATTTCCCATCGCACATCATCCCTTGTTCCATATTCGTCTCCACTCAAGCCTTGGTCCCGGCAGAAAATAACTTCTCAATGCGGCGATTGTTCCACTCCCAAGCAGTGACATCTTCGTACGGGCATGCCACACCCTCTTCGATAAACTCCTTAAGCGGGAATAGAGATGCACTGCGATTGGGCTTGGCAAAGTATGCAATCGAGTAGCGCTCAGGAATCACCTGCTCGCCATCGCCAGCCTTGATGGAAGGGGGATATGTGACACGGTGGCAAGCGGCCTTGAAGGTATCGTTAGTCAAACGCTGTAGTGAGTCGCCGATGTTGAGAATGATGTCCGTGGGTGCGGCGGACTCAACGTTGTTGAAGTGGCCTAGATTCTCTTGGTCTTCGACCTGCAGGCCGCCGACGGAGTCCTGGAAGAGCATGGTGATGGTGCCAAAGTCGGTGTGCTCCGCGATACGAGTCGCAGAACCGTCCGCAAGCTCAGAAGCAGGGATGGCAGGGTAGTGCAGAATACGGAACTCGTTTTCAGCGCGGTTGTGCAGAGATTTAAGGTGATCAGGCGAGACACCAAGAGCAATAGCGAGGGCTTCAAGGAGTAGTAGCTCCGTCTTGAAAGCCTTCTCGTAGAAAGTCTCCATGAACTTGCGGAAGCCAGGTAGCTTCTCTTCGGGAACCCAGATGTTGTCGACAAGCTCATCAGTGGCAGATCCAAAGTCCACAGTCTCCTTAATATCGCGGGTCTTGAGGGGTCCAAGACCCTTCTCGTAGCCGCTGATGTTTGCGACATTCTCTTGACCGACGAAGGAGTAGCCGCGGTTGGGGTTAGCCTGAGGGGGGTGCTTGGCAATCATCTTTGTCTCGAGAGGGAGTTCGAAGAAGCGTTTCGTCTGGGCAAAGAGCTCGTGGATATCTTCCGAAGGGATGCCGTGATTCTGAAGCTTGACGCCGCCTCGCTTCTTGAGCATGCGAAGGAGAGACTCGCAGAAGTCTTGCTTCTGTGCTTGTGTTCCGAAGAACAGGGACATATCGAGAGTGTCGGCGTTGAGGGCGGCCATGGCTGGTGTGGGCGAGTAACGTATAGAAATTGAAGATTATTAGAAATAAGAGTGTGCGGTAATGTGTGAGATAGATTAATTGTCAAGTGATTGAAGTTCAACTGATGTTGTCCTGTAGACTCTTTATATGCAAGATCTCGTCGGCATCTATTACTGACTTTCCCAGATAATGCTTTCTTCTTTTGCTAGCAGCAGCATCCGACAACTGCCAACCATTGGAAAGTACCAGAACGCCTTTCCTTATGTCATGTCCCGAAAGAGAACGACCAGTTCCTATCTAACAGCCGGGCCAGATTGTCACTTAGCTGAGCACGACAGTAAAGCACATCCCGGCTCTGCCCATTCGTTCTGATCCAGCAAACGGTACGACCAAGAGAGATAGTGATCCCGACGATGGTGTCAAACTACCCTGGAGAAACAGTTAGGTTCCTGGGGAGGTGACGACTATCGTCGCTATGGAAAAGGTAAGGAATTGCCTTCCTCCATAAATCCGCTGACGACTCTGTAGTGAGTGGGGAAAATGTCGAGATGCGCGCGACGGGAAAGAGATCCCGAGCTTCTAAAAAAGAGCTTGACCCACACGCCTATCCTATACCTGGCCCAAATATTGTTTAAAATCTATCAAGGAGACTACAATATAGAACAGATTTCGTTGAGACAGACCACCTCGATGCATCGCCGCCCAGGGTCAAGGTTTTCTGATTGAATAATATGTGTTCAGGCGGTTGTTCAAGGGTTGAGGCCACGCTTATACAGGTTGACATTTTCCAATCGGCTTCGCAACAAATCCCGATACAAGATTGCTTGAGGCAAGTCAGTTCCATATCACCTAGTGTACCAATAGGAAGGTTTATTCAGTATCAATGCTATTGTACGCAAAATAGTTTCACATGCTTACATATAGTGGACGCGTCATCCTAGCATTTCGGTATCGGCGGAGAAAGAAGTTCTTAGCCAAAAACAATGGGACGGACGACGGCAACTTGTGAGCATTCATATCGTTCAATCTGAAAATGTGACTCCGACAAAAATCTACTGAATGCACGCAGTGAGAACTCCATAGTTGAAACTGCCGACGTTATTGATACGAGCAACGGCTTCAAACGGATTGACATCCTGAACCAGAGATGCCAAACAAGACAAAGTAGGCGCCCCTATGACGTAGCCAACATCAAAGCCACTGCGCAATATATCGTGCTTGGGATAAGATGAAACGACTGTAGGCCACGGCTTGCAGACCAGCGGCAGGATCATCCGATCGTGGAAGCTCCAGCCCGCACCCGGCAGATGCGGAAATGACAAGGAGGCCGTCGAAGCGGAGCGGACGCGAATTAAGCTTTCGGCTAGACTCTAGTTTGGACATTCAGGAGATGATCTCGCCAACTGCCGCGCAGCTAAGACCTCGGGGATATTTGAGGCTTTGATGGATTCATGCCATTTCAAACGGCCCGTCGTATCCTATGGACCAGGATGTATCCAAAGCTTAACATAGCGTAGCATCACGAGGTAACACAAGCTTACGCGACAGCGCAGAGACCAGGTTCAAGGGGAATCACACCAATTGATCGTGGCACAAGCACGGAGTAGGTCCAGAAAGATATATAGCTACCGACACCTCCGTTGCCCTGAGAATGTTGATCACATTCCTCAAATTTCCTCAAATCTTTACATTCTTTTGTTCTCGGTTTGTTTTCGCTATGATATCCCTCAAAACACTTTCTGCCTCACTGTTAGGCCTTCTGAGTCTCGGTGGAGTTAGCGCTACTGCCCCTGGCCAGTCGAACCTTGTAGCCTCAACCTATTTTGCGGGCTTCCACGCCAATCGAGGATTTCCCGTCTCATCTATGCCATGGGACAAATACACCGACGTCAAATACGCCTTTGCGTATGTTTTCTGTTATTTGTTCGTCAAGATGTGAGCTAACTGGGTTACACAGCGAAACTGCCGCCGACGGAGGTCTTGACATTTCCCGCGCACAGCCCGAGGAGCTCACTTGCTTCGTCAGCGCTGCGAAGAAGAATGTATGTGGGTATACATAGTTAAGGCGATCTTGGCTAATATTTGCAATCCAGGGCGTCAAGGCTCTGATTTCTATCGGCGGCTGGACTGGAAGCAAGTACTTTTCCTCCAACTTTGCTTCCGAAAAGAACCGAACAGCCTTTGTCAAGACATGCGTCGATTTCGTCAAGAAGCACGATCTAGATGGTATCGATTTCGAGTAAGTTCATCTGATAAAGTCTCGGATCATGTGCTTATACACCATCGCGTAGCTGGGAGTACCCCAACCGCCAAGGTCTTGGTTGCAACGTGATCAATGACGATGACACCTCCAACTTCCTCAAATTTCTACAGAAACTGCGCGAGGATCCCGATGGAAAGAAGCTCTACCTTACAGCTGCTAGTTCTCTGTTCCCCTGGAACGACAAGACTGGTGCTGCGTCTAAGAACCTTGACGGCTTTTCCGATGTTTTGGACTACATCATGGTTATGGTAAGCTATGCAAACAATTACCAATAGCCAGCGCTGACACCACACAGAACTACGATTTATATGGTGCTTGGTCTCCTACCGCCGGACCCAATGCCCCTCTTTCCCGTTCCTGTGACCCTCGCAACAACCAAGGTGCCGGTGACGAAGCCATTGCAAAGTGGATTTCTGCTGGCATTCCTGCTTCACAGTTGGTCCTTGGTACCCCAGCCTACGGTCACGGCTTCTCTGTTAACAACACCTCTGCCTACGGACCTGACCACGAACTCAACCTTTACCCCGTCCAGAACTCTACCGATCGCTTTCAGGGTAGCAGCTGGGATGATGACCCCAGGATTGACGACTGCGGCAACGCTTCGCCACCCGGCGGTACCTACCCTTTCTGGAGTTTGATCACCGAGGCCAAGTTTCTTGATGTTTACGGTAACCCAGCTCCTGGGATCTCTTATGCATGGGACAACTGCAGCCAGACGGTACGTACACCTTGGGCCCAATGCATACATGATACTGACGTGATGAACAGCCTGCTCTCTATGATCCCAAGAAAGACATCTATGTCAGTTACGACAATGCCCGCTCATTCCACGAGAAGGGACGATTTGTCATTGACAAAGGTCTTGGAGGATTCGCCACGTACGAAGCTGGTGGTGACTTCAACAATATTCTCATTAACTCTATTCGCTCAGCTGTTGGTCTACAGTAGTAGGAGAAGGGTTAATGATCAAGACGGTCGTAGTGACTAGAGGTTAAACTAGTGAATTGATCACATCATTACTTTTTACTTTGTCTGCATAAAGAATTGAGCTTCGACTCTATTGTTCAAGCCTCTGATCCTAATGGTTTGTGGTGCAAGGACACTGTCAACGGTGCACTAAAGAAAGAACTCCGGGGATCAAGCAATGGAGCGACGGATGTGTATGAGTTAACTATGGAAAGCAATGTACCCAATTTCTGACCTTGGGGTATTACCAAGCTTAAAATCAAGATTGGCGATGAATGTCACGTCGCTAGCTGAGGTTCAAGGGCCGATCCTTGATGGTAGTTTCTCGGACCCAAATCTGAACCCGATTCTTGCCTACAATGACACCATACTCCACCCGTTTGTCGTGAATGTTACCGCCGATCTTCCGTTTCATACGAAAATGGCAGTTAACGTGGTGATGTCTATTATGTTGTGGCGATCACGTTACCTATCAGGCTAGAAACATAGGTTGAGCGATATATAGTCAAGGCCAACCTCCATGCTATCATCAAATCTCCCTCTTAGTTCTTCCAACCTCGGCTTTCATCATGAAAGTTCTCTCGAACCTCGGGACTCTGCTGGCCCTCTGGCCAGTACAGCAAGCATCAGGGTCAAACCATAAGCCCGTGACACTCAAGGGTTATGGTAGCTTCTCTGGCACCACAATCAATAGCACCCTCACCAAGCAAGATCTACCGGTGCCTGTTGATGCATGGCTAGGTATAGACTATGCAACTCATTCGACCCGCTTCGAACCCGTGGACAGGCCAGAGAAGTTTAAGGGCGTGAAACGTGCCGATAGCTATGGGAAAGCCTGTATTCAGGAATCAACAGCCAAGACCCCAATTGACCCACAAAGCGAAGACTGCTTCAATTTCAACGTCTTCCGGACACAGGGTGTGCCCTTGAGCAAGAAACTTCCTGTGCTTGTTTGGATTCATGGAGGTGCATCCTATGCTGGGAGTTGGATCAGCTTTGACGGCGCTGCGTTTGCGGCTTCGTCCAAAGAGCCGATCGTCGTCGTCAACTTCCACTATCGTGTCAATTCGCTAGGATTCCTACCTTCAAAGCTGTTCCAAGATGAGGGTCTATCGAACCTGGGCATTCGAGATCAACGGTTCTTCTTGGAGTTTGTCCAAAAACACATTGGTGCTTTCGGTGGTGACAAAGATGCTGTTACCATTGGGGGCCGTTCTGCTGGAGGTCACTCGGTGGGAATTCACTATTTCCATAATTACGGCAAGGACAAGAAGCCTTTGTTTGCAAGGGCGATTCATCAATCTGGATCAGTCACTTCTAGAGCTTTCCCCAATGCGACTTATCCACTGTACAAGCGTCAGTACGATGAATATATCGCCTACATCGGGTGTCACAACAAGTCTGATAAAGCTACACTTAGATGTCTCCGTGAAGCCGATATCAACGCTATCAGAAATACCAGCACCAAGCTCTACCATGATTACGATCCGCCCTTGACATGGCCATTTCAACCAGTACATGGAGGACCTCTGTTTGAGAAGCCTGGTTCGCAATCTGGCTACGACGGAAGCTTTTTCCATGTTCCAACCATTACTTCCAACGTCAACAATGAAGCCAAATACTACACGCCAGGCACTCTGGAGACGAACAAGGAATTCCTTGATTATCTTCACAACATCTCGCCCGCGATGAGTAAGAAAGATCTCGCGGAGCTGAGTGCTTTGTATCCTGATCCCGCGCAATACAAGGACTCCCCTTTTGCAAATTCACCAAAGAGCACGCAGTATAATCGCCTTTCTGCTGCCTGGAGTGACTACGCCTACATTTGCCCCGGGCAAGAGACAGCATACAGGGCTTCCATCGCTGGTGTACCAACCTGGAAAGTCCGCTTCAACACGAATAATAGCTACCCAGCGTGGCAAGGTATCCCGCACACCGCTGACACTGCGTTCACCTGGGACGAGCCGACCACACAATACCCCGAGATAAGCCACATCTACCACGGATACCTAGCAAGCTTCGTCACCTCTGGAGATCCCAACCGTCACAGGTACCCTGGTAGTCCGGAGTGGCCCAAGTATAACGGTAAAGATAAGACACCGCTACAGATTGTCGTTCAGCCTAAGAATACAAAGGTGGAGAAAGATGAGATTCGGAAGGAAGCTTGTCTTTGGTGGAGGGATCCTAAGAGAGCACCTAGACTGAACAAATAAGTCTCGATGTGCAACTAGTAATATTTATTTTTGTATATAGTCTAGGAAAAATCGATCGTCATATCGTGCGACTCTGTTCAAAAGTGACAACTCGGAAAAAATAAGATGCACACCAAACTATCCTCTCATCGAAGCTAAAGCCTGTACACTCGTCTATAAAGATATTCGCGGCCCTAAGCTTTGGTAGCCTCGAGAAATCCCTCGCTGAAAGCATAGTCGTTGTATCCTTCATTGCTCATAGCCGTATAAAACCCGTCCCTCCGATAAGGTGTCAACGGAACACCGTTCTTCACTCGATACACCAAGTCTGGGTTAGAGATGAACCATCGCCCAAACGCAACCACAACATCCCACTTCTGGTAACTCCCATCCACTGCTTGATGTATGTTCTCAGGCAAGTAGCCACCTCCAACAATAATCGGAGACTGGTTATTCCACATCTCGAGAAAGTATTCCAGAGTTTGCTTCTTGTGTCCATTTGACGTGGTGTCATCAGCTGTAGGTGTCTCATCTGCAAGAAAGAATAAAGCCGGATTCCCTCGGGGTTCAACGAGTGAGATATAAGCGAGCTTGTACTGGGCTTTCTTCAGCTGGCTGAAGATGTATCCAAATTGTCCCCAAGGATCGGAAGAGTAGGCGTCTTGGAATGTGGCAAAGGGACTGAGCCGAATCGCAACACGCTCTGCACCGATCTCTTCGACAGTGGCCTTGATAATCTCAAGGAGAAAGCGAGCGCGGTTCTCGATGGAGCCACCCCATTTATCCGTACGGTTGTTGATGCTATCGCTAATAAATTGATCGATGAGGTAGCTATTGACGAAACATATGTGAGTGATATCCTAGTTGTTTCGTTGCAGAAGCTATCTTACCCATGAGCGCCATGAATCTCCACGCCATCACCACCAGCTTCGGTAACATTTCGAGCAGCCTGCCGGAAATCTGCGATCTTTTGCCATATCTCTTCCTCAGTCAACGCCTCCGGGGCCAAAGGTTTACCTTCCAGTTGGATATTACTACTGGATGAGTATTTGCACCCGCGACTCTGGAGGTAATCAGGGTAACCAGCTCTCCCGAGGTCCCAGATCTGCTGGAACATGTAGCTACCCTTGTCATGAACAGCTTGGTAGATCTTTCGCCATCCCTCAATCTGCTCTGGTGAAGAGATGCCGGGCAAGTGGGGGGCTGCTTCTCCTGTTTTGGAGATACCAGTAGCTTCGCCAATGACCAGCGTTCCTGGAGTTGACGCACGGTCTTCGTAATGCTTGATCATCAGGTCAATAGGCAGATGGTCGTTGTCGTTACGGAAACGTGTGAGTGGTGCCATGGCGATACGATGAGAGAGCGTAGCATTTCCCACCTTGAGAGGCTTCCAGAGTCTTGATTCAGTTTTCATGTTGAGTTCTGTTTGGGGGTGCAATTGAAGAGTGTAATTGATACAGAGGTGATGATATTGACTGGCGGATAGTTGAATCTATGCAAGACATTCGAGCCCTTTAAATGTCTGTCTCCAAGGTTCCCAGACTATATGTTCTGTTCAGATTATCAAGCATCATCTATTTTACGTCTCGATGATTCACACGTGGAGCAAATGTTAGCCCGAGATATTATAGCACATCACAAGGATCAGTAGCACAGGCGTGTCCATACGAGGACAGGCCCCACGGCGTTCCGGGGTGGTGGTTTAGAGTGACGCCGACGCCGTGGATGCCTTTTCTGACTAAATCCTGCCGACCGAGGTATCGTTGAGACACTCTTGTGTGCCTCAGGGCAGTTGATTAGGGTTGGTTTGGGTGAGACTCTACCTGGTCTGGTGCCTTTGGTGAGATTGTCAGCGCTGTAATTACAGTGGTACAGGTACAGCCTTAATTAATGGGTCATTCTTAAACTCTCCCCACTGCAGGCCTCGAAACAGCGCTGACCGTACGAACTGACCAGTCGCGTTCCAGAAAGACATGTCCGATCTGACTTGATTGGCCTGCAGAATGGCATGAATAAGTGAGGGATATGCACACTTCTAATTCTGTCAAAGGAGCAGCTGATTTATTCTTGAGCTTACGCTTTTGAATTAAATATAGGAGAAACATACTCTTTATCGATTAACTAAGTACAGCAAAAAACCTGTTCCTCTCATACTACACCTCTCCAAGACCCTTGAATCCCCTCACGCCTTCACCAATGACTGCCTCATCCCTCTACAACACTTAAGAAGACTTGTTCTTGTGGTAACATAGAACCCAGCCAAAGTCAACGGGGTTGGTACTGAGAAGCGCAGGCTTTCCCTCAGAAAACTCAGCGCTGCCAATCTGGATTCCGTACTTGTCTGCATATCGCTGACAAACAATGTCCTTGACATCCGGTGACGGAATGCCAGGGACATGGACGCTGAGGCTGATCAAGTCCATCTGCGTCACGTGGTAGTTGAGAGTAGTCAACTGTGCAAGGGGAATTCTGACGGGCTGCTGGCTGTGGTCGTTCAAGTTGTGAACCATGAGGTTTGCGTAGGCGACTGGAGCCTGGCGAGTGGTGGGTTGGGCAGCGGCCATTGAAGCCAGGACTGCGACCGTGCTGGCGACTGTGGAAAAATGCATGTTGAACGATAGTTGGGTTTGTTGCTTTTTGTTGGAGTAGCGAGTGTGGTAAGTGTGAGACAAGAAGTGTGATGAGTGTGAGTCTTGCTAGTGAGGATACCACCCAGCTGATCAATCTACTTTATATCATTGCTAGTTCTATATTCAACTCCTCTACTGATGCTTGTAACACGTCAACTCTCTAAGAATAGATATAAACCGCAGTAGGCCTCGTTTGGGGCAGGATTTCTAAACCCAGGCTCAGGCCCCATGTTGTGTGAGACACATGTCAGCACTTGGTGGATTTTACGAGGTACCTCCCCAATCGTACAGCGCACAATTCAATGCGAATAAATCTCCGCAACCAGTTAAAATCTCAATTCTGAGACATATGGATCGGCCTGGTGTCGATCATGAGATGATTTCGTGTTCTACTGGAGTATCGTGATATGGTTGGATAGATATCACATGCTTACATACGTCACTCCAAGTCTGATGCAACATATCGTATTCCTCTGATCATGCCGTTCATTTATAGGCATCATTGTGACGGAGTACCGTGGATTGGTTCGTATAACACTTGTAGCGCTTGATGTCTCCAAAAGCAGGCCTAGGACTATCGGTAAGATCCAGTGTAGGCATGGCATGGCGGCGTATTGAGGCTTGGTAGCACAGCCCGCGTATCATGTCACACTTGGCCATACTGTCTAATTTCAAGTCATTCGTGAAGACTCCCTGTGATTTCTAAAGTACCATACATTCCGGACGCATGGAACGATGCGCCCGCCATTTCTCTAGGTCTATATCAATGCTCACAAAAAGAATACTCTACCGACTCCCACTCATCACTTACCTTGTCCGCAGTCCTCATATCCATCAACTCTAGTCGATGCTCCTGTGCTTCTTCCTCGGTCATCAGCCCCACAGGAACATCATCATCGGGTTTGCCACCAGCCCACCAATGCTTTTGCTGGGGAGGAACATTCGCTGTCGAGATGATTCTTCGATGAGGGTCAACCAGCCAAAGGGCAATGAAGCGTCGATGTCCAGGTTTAGTAGGATCTTGTAGTCTGAACGCAGACACGCGGTGTTGGCTTCTGTACGTCAGAAACAATACATGCAGAGCAGGAATGAAGACTCACAAAACATTGGGAAATGCTAGGAGACGCCTCTCCTTGGTCTCAACATCTCCATAGCTCTGGATACAAGACTCCGCAATTCCTGCATAGGGTCTTAGCAGCGTACCATACACATCCTCGAGGTAGCCGAATGAGTCTTGCTCCGTCTCGATTTCTTCGACCACGTGCCAGCTCGTCTGCATGCGAAACGATAAGCGGCTGGATGTTACGTTTTCGCTATCGAAATAGTATAAAGCAGTGGCAGCTATCTTTTCGTTCATCTGGCCCTCAATCTTGGAATTCCCATCAGCATACCAAACTTACAACTTCGGTTATTATACTTACATGCCAATTGCCAGCAGAAAACTCTGGCTTCTCAGGCGTAAGCTCGATACTAGCCATCTTCACAATAACTTGCAGACCATTCTCCCGGAACTTGTCTCGTAAGCTCTGCTTCGGGGTGTAGTCAATCGGTTTGTATGGCAGTGGGTCAGGAAGCTTTATCTCCCTGACTTTTTTCCATTTGGCTCTGGCTAGGCTCTCATCATCAACGTTGGGAGTCAAAGGAGTGAGACCTGCATTTTTCCTTCGGTCCTGTTCCTCCTGATCAATTTCGATGGGATCGTCGATTTCGAAGCGGCACTCTCTTTCGAGTCCAATCAGTTCTTCGTTTGTGAGGTGGATATCCTTGTCTTTGAACGACATATTGAACTCTGGCTGCCAATTCTCATCATTTTCATCACTGTTTTCGTTAGTGACATGATGTCCCAAGCTTACAGCCACGGCGACGTGTTACGGACCATGAATAATGTATCAATTTGAATCGAGACTCCCTTCTCCCCACTATTTCCGGCTCATATGTCGCATACTCCCGCAGACATTGATCCCAAGCTGGGATAGCCTTGTCGATGACTTGCTCCAGAGCCTTGTAAATATGCGAGAACTTTGTGGGGTGTAAATTATTGACATAGCTTGTGAACCTGGCACTGCCATCGTCCCGAAACCTGATATTGGCAGGAAGCCACTGGTACTTTCGAGACCAGTACTCCCGGTTAATTTCCCTGAAGCTGTCCCAGCGGAGAGGGTCAGGCGTTTCGTCTTCGGTCATTCCTTTCACGGGGTTGCCTTGGCCAATGAAGTCCAGTGCGTTGGACACACCGACAACCTCTTCCTGTATGAAAGGCGAGCGATCTACTGGAAGTCAGCAATTCGATTCAAGTCTAGAAGTTTGGTCCCGAGAATCACCATAAACGAAATGGTACATGGAAGGATGGATCAAATCCTGGACCATATCATTACTCCGCGGATGCCAATCGATATTGTCTCGTTGCTCTTGTCGAAGGTCAGAGCACGCCTTGTGCAAGTCTTGATGAAGTCTTTCATCAATGAAGGAATCTGACTTGACAATTGTTTCCTGGGGCCCGTCAAGAGTATGGACCAGGCCTGATTTGACAAAGTATGCTGCTTTTCCACGCAGCTCCTCAATACACTACCCAAGGTTAATGAAAGCCGTCGCTGCGAGATGTGGCATAATATCAACCCACATAGTCAAACGCTGCATCGGTAATGATTCTGGAAGGCGGCTTTGGAGGTCCATGCTCCAACTTGTCTTGCAATATTCGTGCGTAGAGGCCATCCTCAGATTGTTGGCGTGCCTCGTCCCTCCATTTTCGCACGATTGTATCGTCAAAAACTTTCATGTGCCAGTCCGGCTTGTCTGTCAATTTGTCCATGAGGATCATCATGGCGACCTCTTTGACGGGGATGATGGAAGATTCACTTGAGGAATCGTGTGGAAAGCCCATGGGATATTGTGGGTGGTATGACTGTATGTCATCATGCCCCTTGGTGAGGGTCCTGTTGATACCAGGATAATGGGTTGTCATTCTGGCAATGCCGTGATGAAAGGATTTGGGCCGCAAAAAGCTAAGAGAATGAGATGTGTTTGTTTTGAAGACAAGAGACACTTACCGACGACAACCCAAAGCCTTTGTACATAGGGTGAACATTTCTGCGGGAGGAGTATCAGGATGGGGTTAGAATGAGATTCGGCAACTGCCGGCCTCAAATGTCGCCTTGTCTATTTATACAGCAGTCCGACAGTGGATACTATTTACCGTTTGAGGGCTCAGTACAACAGTCATAACGCCCACGTGCGCGGTTTCAATGGACTGATTGCACAGACACGATGGTAGCGCAACGTAACCTCGCATCACAAATATGACTGACAGTTGCTGCACTCACCGCTTTTGGTTCATCATTGTGTCCTGATTGGCTGCGAATAGGCATGACATAATCAGGCGAATCTCGCCTAAGTCCGACTGAAGTCCGATTCCGATCTTTCCAGTTGCAACACCTCTACACAAACCAAACAAAGAAAACTAAAGATGGCATCCCGTTAAATCTGTAAAATAAAACATGGCACAAACGGAGCAGTTGGGTTTCGACAGTCCAATCACACCTCAAAGCAGCCAAGCTCAAAAACGACGGCCCCGAAAACCCTTGAGCTGCGATCCGTGCAGACACTCGAAGCTCCGATGCGACCGTCAATTGCCCTGCAATACCTGCCTCAAAAGAGGCTGGCAGGATTCCTGCGCATATGGGTCCAACTTTAAAGGTCGCCGACGTCCAAGAAGAACGGGACTCGACTATGTTGAACCTATTATACAACCGCAGATTCAGGTTGAACCAGCTCGCATTCGGGCAACTACCTCATCACCGAGTCCAAACCCAGAGCCGATACAACAGCGATGGGACGATATTCTCCGGCGACCTTCAGTTGATAGAAGTCCCATACAGCTTGACTCGCCAGAACCAAATTTTACTCTCTCTTTTGGGCCGAGTGTACATATAACCGAACTTCTTGCCATGCTCCCCCCAGCTTCTGTAACGGAGTACTTGGTAGCCCGCTACTTCGGAACTCTCTGCTCGCTATTCCACATCCTTCATGGCCCAACGTTCCAAAACCAGTTTCTAGCTTTCCTCAAAGAACCAGAAAAAGTCAGCTTATCTTGGCTGGCCTTGCTTTTCGCCATAATCTCTCTAACTCTCAAAACCATCGAGGCTAGCGATGCTGGTCTTGTAGTGCTGTGGCAAGAGACGTCTTTTCCTCGCGACTTGTCCATCTTATCTCAAAAATATCGCAACGCAGCCATGATGGCTCTCTCACAAGATCAGTTTCTAGTCCGTCACGAAATCAGCACGCTTGAAGCTCTTCTCATCCTTGTTCACATGATCTCACACAACGAAGGGCCGGAATACGGTTGGGCACTTTTGGGAAGCGCAACGAACATTGCCATTGCGCTGAAATGCCACATGGACGGTCCTGTGCCAAATTGCCTTGAAAGACAGCGAGGTCGTCGTTGCTGGGCGGGGATCTTGATTACCCATACGTATCAAGCACTCTGCTTTCGAGATATCGACCTGACCTTCTTGGTGAACATGAAAGCAATAATGCCAGCCTGGGTTAACGATAGCGACATCACCGAACAGAGCATTATAGAGCCGCCGCCGCAATCGCCAAATCGACTTACGGATATGACTTTGATCAAGTTTCAAGTCCGTCTGTTTGAGATCTCCACGCAGATTTGTTCGCACATCTCAAGCAGTGATAAGCTAAACCAGGCCCTTTTGCATCAGTACGATGCCGCAGTTTCTAAAGAACAGATTGAATGGGACGCGGTATATCTTGTCAATGGTGGGAGGAGTATCCTGAACACAGCCGGCTATGCGCATTGGTGCACTCTCCAGACCTATGCGCATCAGCTCTATTTACTGCTCCATCGACCTTTCCACAGCTCTCGCTCGAACAATTTCCGGGCCGAGTCAAGAGAGAAGTGCATCAAGTCCGGCTTAGCGCTGCTTGACATACACCACCAGTTTTTTGAGCTACCGCGCCTAAAGTGCTACCGTTGGCTTGTCAAGGGAGCTATCAGCTGCAACGCGTTGCATGGGGCTGTTGCTCTTACTTCCTGCATGCTCGATATGCCCGACGATTCAGACATGACGGAGCACATATCCGCCATTGATGCCGCTGTGATCCGCATGGAAGCGCTTAAGATGAAAAGTCCAGCTTGTTCTAATGTTTACCGCGTACTTCGATGTTTGAGGTGAGTCGAAATTCACTGTTGACAGTTTTATGGACACTAAGCTCGCCAGGTCATATCTTTCAAGGCGAGAACCTACGCAGACGGTTATGACAGAGGATCTTGAGACAAGATTTGAGGACTGGGCTAATAGTGTCGATTGGTTCAATCCTGATGCGATTGACTGGGTGAGTCAAGTTAGTGTTTTGGCGATGTAGAAGACTAATCCGAATAGGCCTATTGGGATACGAATTGCATAACCCCGCAGACTGATGGCAACCAAACGATTCTCACTTGATCTACTATAAATCTAGTATAAGGGTATCAACTATTTAGACTAAACGCCTCCCTGAATTTGTCGAGATGGGCCGTGTGCCAGTGACATAGTGCGACCTTTAAACGAAACTTAGGCTGGAACCGAATCTCCTCGGCAGACTTCGCTGTAGGCTGGAGGTGGAGTGCCGAGGGGTATTTTAAGGTCCTCCATCACAAATTCACCCTTACAGTACTTTGGTGGGACTCTTATGCCTCCTGCCAAAAGATCCTTGACCTCTTTTGTGGCCATATCGCTATTTGCGACAAACACTCCCCATCCATTGACTGGAAACTCAGGCGATATGAACAGATGTATAGGTAGTGAAATGTCCTCCTAGAGAATAAAGGTTAGCAGGCTCGACTTACGGAAATTTCTAAACATACTTCTGTTATCACTCCGTTGATGTTCAGCGTGATTTCGAAATGTAAAGTATGACTAATAGTAACGCCGGAGATCGAGAAGTCTGGAGAACAATCTCTCAGAGACCTAGGGAGGTGTAAACATTGCTGCCAGGAATGCAGTTGCCGAGTTTCGTCCAAATCCAAGGGCCATTCAGTCACTATTCTCTGCCCTTCATAGTCCATGCAACCTGTTGACGACTTTTCTCCTACCGCGTGTCTCTCACGCAGGTAGAATCTGGCTTTTATGACTTTTGCTGTGGTGCTAAGTTGCGAGAGCTGAGCATCAATGGGGATAAGACCCCCAAGGGCAATTGCTCCGTGTCGAATCGAGAAGGTGTACTCTGCTTTATCGGACCACTCGCCTTGCACTGTGGTAGGATCCATCAGCTCGTATGAAGAGAACGATGGTGTACGGATAATACGAATGGGTGCAAAGGAATACGACCTTTCTGTAGCGTCGCGGTGGATTGTTGAAGTCTCGAGCATGTACGCAATGCTACAACGATTGCAGCCTTTAAATGTCTCTTCCTGATCCCCATGCACAAACAGTTGGAAAGGCCATTCATAACATCTACCATTCTTGGATGCACGCCCGGCCTGGTCATCAATTGTAAACTCGTCCCATTGGTATATGGTGGCCTTGCGATCTTGCCATTTGACTTCACCCTCGGTCTGTACTTTGTGGTCACTGAATACAATTAGTTACGATCTCTGGATCTGATGTAGATTGGAACATACCCAAGCCACATTCGACTTGTAAATTTGAGCTGAACACTTTGGACTTCCTGGCCATCTGGTACAAACAGCTGGAGCTGTCCACGGACATACCCTCCTTGCGCTTCATCTCCATGACCACTGATAAACACATAATCACAGACGGGCCTTGGCATTAATTAGCCAAAATTTCGAAATCTGTGTTATGTTCGCTAGAACTTACTTTATTGAGATTCGTGCTCGTCGAGGCCCGGTAAGCTTGGCTAACAAGGACCGCATGGTAGGTTTGATGGTCATAGCGAGAATAACGTGAAGTTTGGATTCTACAAAGAATGTTGATGTGAAATGCTTGGAAATGGCGTGTATATCTGTAAACGATTGAAGATGTCTAATAGATTGAGGCGAGGTTACATTTCGAGATCTACTGAGATACTATATAACCTCATTAGCGTGGTAGTCCCCTACCGAAACATTGACTCGGATCGGAGAAAAGGACTCTCGGTCATTGGCTGACCTCTTGTTAAGCCTAATCGGGAAGCATGAAAGAAGGGTGGAGATATAGAAAGTCGGACTCGGGGATGTGAGAAATCGGAGATGCCAGGGTAGGATGCGATCCGCGAAATCTCACAATTGATAATGTCATGATTTCTAAACGAGATCAGCTTTTATGGATGTTGATGCTGACGAAAACCAAGCGATGTACACTTTGTTCCAATCAGGATCATGACTAGAGCTGCAGGGCCTCTGTCAACGATGCTTACCTGCTTGACAAAGTCCGATGGTTCCCACGCCAAGAAGCCATCTGCCAAAGTCGAATAACCATTGATTTTGACCTTGTTGTATTACACCTGATCAGAGCAGTCCCCATAAGGTGACTGTAACTTCAATGATACTTGGTGAATCCTTGATCATACTCACATGAGACTATATAAACTTGTCGGACCTCTGCCAAACTACCATAATGTCTGTTCACGTCTCAACCTGATTCTTCCTGGCATCCTCTATCCTATACCAATGTTATTCAATAAAGCAACCATCATGCAAAATATTCTTTCCACAGTACCTCCCCACTTGTCTAAAGTGTTGTACATTCCAAGACACGATTCAAGCCTTGCACACTTCACGATATACAACATCACCAAACAGTATTCCAAAACCATTGGGGTGCTTCCAATGGGCTCGGAAGGTTACAGGGTAGAGCTTTGTCTTTTTCAAAAGCCGACAGGTTATCGTACCGATGACGATGCACGGTTCCTGGTTGATCTCGGTACCTGCGGGACGATCTCTGTCCAGGAAAGGTGCATCGGGCGTAATCCTCTCGAAGCAGCAATGTAAGTTTCGGTTAGTTACTCGGTACATCATATGCTTACCATTACAGCTTTTCCTTTGATAATGGCACACATGAAATATCAATCAAAGACAGTACAGACGAAGCAGTTGAACACGGAGCCACTGTACCCAACTACCCCCTTCCAGAGAAGATGGTGAAACGACAACTCATCCGCTATCCGTTCTTAGCAACATCTAGTATTTCTACAGATAACGACGCAGAACCATCGACCTTAGAATGGCAGGTCCACCCAATTGAAAAAGGACCCCTCCGGTACGGACTGGTCGATACAAAAACAAGAAGTCAAGGGTGTGATGAGGAGAGTTCGATGTTGGCCATTTACCATCATCGCGGCTTCGAGAACCAATTACCCACGTCGTACAGTCACGGTGTTTTACTTTTACTGGCCACTTCCACACCGGCATTCGAGACAATGGTCGTATCAAGTCTTCTCATTCTTCTCTCTACTATACGCAAGCAATCTACAATACAAAGGCGATCCCGAATCAAGTCGCTTATGGCATGCCTCTAATCCACGTCCTCCGTTCTTTTAAGCTGGCTCAAAGATCATTGGCCTAGGTGCAGACGTCTTCTCCTTACCATCTATCTCCCCTCCCGACTCAGAGCCTCCATCACTATCCGCCTTTTTGGAACGCTTGAAAAGCCCGATAAACTTGCCCCATCCCCTGGCCATCCAGTTATACACGGCCACGAATGGAGGAGCAATAAAGTAGACGGCCTTTGCGAACCACTCATCTGGGAAAATGCGTACGAGTACTCCCCACGGCAGACTGAAAGCTGCAATGACAATTGAAATGGCCCATTGCGGACCATCAAGACCGTTAGGGTCGATATCGAAGACTCGGTTGCCGACAAAGATGATGGCGATCTGCAGACCGATCATGATGGCGTTGATGAAGATGAAGAACCAGTTTCGGTGGACCCCGACGAAGACGTTAAACTTGTTGTCGAGGCGACGGCAGTTGAGCTCGTTGAAGATCTGCATCCAGACAAAGACGTTGAATATGACCGTGTCAAGCTGAAGCTTCATGGACTCATCGCTAAGGTCGTAATTGAGGATAGCACCGCCGGCGAAATAAAGGACGAGGATGACGACGAGCTGGAAGATGGATTGGCCAATGATCATCTTCCACATCTAGGATATCGTCAGTATGGGTATTAATGACACATATATTGTTAACCCTACATTCATGGTGATGAGAGGCGCCGACTTGGGCTGAGGGGGTCTGTCGAGGATGGCATCGGTGGGGGGATCCGTGGCCAGAGCCAGAGCAGCCATAGTATCCATGATTAGGTTGATCTGTTGAAGTTTAGTGTCCGATACGATAGAACTCCAGAATGCTGTGTGACTTACCCATAATAGCTGCACGGCCTTGAGCACAGGCTCCATGTCGTCATTGTACATGGATGTGACAAACGAGAGGATGACGGCGGTGATGTTGACGGTGATTTGGAACTGTGATCATGTCAACTATGGAATTGGTATGTAGAATACGTAAACTTACCTGCAAGAACTTCTGCACAGCGTCATTGACCGCCCGTCCCCATTTTAGCGCAGTAATGATGGAAGCAAAGTTGTCGTCCATCAAGATGATCTCAGAAGCTTCTTTGGCCACTTCAGTGCCCGAAATACCCATGGAGAAACCAATATCTGCAGCTTTGAGCGCCGGAGCATCATTTGTGCCATCACCCGTCACAGCAACTGTCTCCCCCAGAGCCTTGAGGCGAGTGACCAAGATGCGTTTGTCGTCGGGTGAGGAACGGGCAAGAACTTGCAGTCGAGGGATGATTCTGTCGAGTTCTTCCTCGGATAGTTGACGAAATTCAGGCCCTTCCATGACGATGCCATCGGTGTAGATGCCACATTCGGTGGCGATGGCGCGAGCTGTGATCAGGTTGTCTCCTGTCACCATGCGAGTCACGACACCGGCACGTCTGGCGTTCTGCACAGCTTGAGGAACACCGGGACGAACAGGATCCTGAATACCAACGATACCGAGCAGTGTCAAGTCACTCAAGTTCTCGAGATCGGGCACTTCATCAAAGTCCTTGTAGGCCATACCAATAGTGCGAAGGGATTTGCGTGCAAACGCAGTGATGGCTTCTTCCGAGGCCCTGCGGTCCAGACCATCAAGTTCACCAGTAGATGGGTCGACCTGTGTAGAACAATATCCGAGCACGATCTCAGAAGCACCCTTGATGATCAGTCTGTAGCCAGATGGAATCTTGATGACTGCCAACATGTACTTCTTGACCGAGTTGAAAGGCTCGATGAGGACGATCTGTTCGTTTGCCCTGGTTTCGGCTAGTGATTGCATGCCGAGATGGTCTTTGGCGAGTTGAAGCAAAGCAGTCTCAGTCTTTGAGCCGATGAATGTTGCCTCTCCCTCTTGTGTTCCTTCGAAGGCTGTTGAGTTGATTGCGACCGATTGTGTGATGAGCTTTTTGCCGTCTTGCGACAGGTTGGATGCCCACGAAGGAATGTCAGAGGTGAAAGTGGAAGAGCCGAAGCGGCCAGCGGTAACGGTCATTTTGTTCGTCGTCTGGAAAACTGGTTAGTCAATTTGAGATCAAGTCTTGATGATGACTTACTAGAGTCCCCGTTTTGTCTGAACAGATACAAGTCGCATTACCCATAGTCTCACAAGCCCTGAGCACTCGCACGAGATTGTTCTCCTTCAAGAGACGTGTAGTGGCAAAGGCCAGTGCAAGGGTGACAGCGAGAGGAAGACCTTCAGGCACAGCCACGGCGATGATTGCAATGGCCACAACCAAGAGGTCGACAAAGGTTGAGGCCTTTTCCTCTGCTGGCCTATCGTCGCCTGGTAGGTTAGCGCAGAAGCGGAACAGCAGAATGAAGAACATGAGAACGGAAGCACCACCGCCAAGCTTGGCAATGGCAACAGCTAGGCCTTCCAGTTTCTTCTGTAGCGGCGTCGATTCGATGTCTGTTCGGACTGACATCATGATCTTGCCGAAGCTGCTGTTGACGCCGACCGAGGTGCAGAGAAATGTTCCCATACCTACAGAGAATTTAGAAACACATCATGGCACGCAGTCTGGAGGTGAGTCTTACCTTCAAGAACCCTCGATCCCGAAATGATGAATGGATCAGGTACTTTGGTGCTGTTTGGGTCTGGCGTGAAGACCTTTCCACCGGGTGTCTTCTTCAACGCGTCGGACTCGCCGGTGACCGTTGACTCGTCGCATTTCACATTGTGTCCGTCAATGAAGATGCCATCAACAGGGATCAAGTCACCCGGCTCAAGGTACAGAACATCTCCAACGACTAAGTCGGCAACATTGACAAGCATGGACTTGCCCGATCGGAGGACCTTGACTTCTCTGTCGTCTTTCTTGGTGTTGAGCTTGACAAATGCTTTTTCTTTTTGCCAATCATTGTGCGAGGCGACAACAACCACAATCGCGACGGCAGAGAGAATGGCGACACCTTCAACCCAGTCGACGGGTGTGGGGTCGTCGGGCGCATGGCTGACACCAAAGGTCTCGTAAAGACCGAGTGCGAGAGAGATGACTCCGGCCACCGTCAACATGATGAGGACTGCTTCCTGGAATGTGATCCAGGCTAGTCTCCAGATGGACTTTGGCTTTTTCGCGGGGAGTTGATTGCGCCCGAAAACACGCACTCTTTCGTTGGATTTGTGGGATTCACCATGTGTGTGGAGTTCATCTACATTGAGACCAGCGTTGAGGTCCACATGGAGACTGCGGGCGAGGCCTTGCAAGCCTCCTAGACTTCGAAGGACATCGAGTGATTTGGGGTCTAGAAGCTTGTTAAGCTGGTCGGGAGTATGGTTGAAAGGGCTGTTGGGGTCGTGAGATTCTATGTTCTTCTCGTGGCCTGCCTCGAGGGATTGTTGGTTGATGCTGTTCACGGCAGTTGTCTCGTCTGTCTGCATCGAATGGCCAAAGGTAGAGACGGTGCCAGCGTCACTGATAGATCTTTGCCGGGGATCAATCAGGGCCTTGGGGTCGAGTAGATTGCCAGACATGGTGGAACTGTTGTCATCAGACCTTGTGGGAGGTCCTTGGCAAAAAGGCAAAAGTAGTGAGAATTGTGTAAGCTACTAAGCTTGATGAACCAGTGAGCTACGATGAGTGAGTCATGGTGGTGAACGTGGGGCAAGTCCATTATATATGTCTCTCTTGATCGACCTGGCAGTCCCAAAAAATCATTTCATCCAAGTCTGCGTTGGAAGCTTAGCTCGAGTATCAGCAGGGGAGCTCTTGTTTCGATTGACAAAGGGGGGATGGGAGCTTCTCGTCCTGGCCAATCACTATGCCTGTAGTGATCTGATAAACGCCACGTTTGTGTTGGTTCCATAGAGACGGGACTAGATGTGCTTTGTCATCGGAGAACGGAAATCCGTCGTCTTGTTTGAGAATAGATCACCTCCTCCACCACGACCTTGTCCACACTCATACCCAATGGCAAATCAAGAATCTGTTAGTAATCGGAGACGGAAGACAAAAGCCTAGACCACATCTTGTTTCCTGTCTCGCTGCATGCACAGCCCAATCCATAATGCCACCAATTAACCTGCACAAGTGATGAGCTTGCACCAAATGCAAATTAACATCTCATCATCCCCCACCGCTGACCCATTCTCGGCTAACAAGCTTGACCAGAGTGACGGTGAAGTTTCGGATTTCCCTACCTCCGCCCCTCTTCTCGATCCCCGTTCCGTCTTTCCGATTACATCAACCACCGCCAAACTGCATAATGCCTCCTCGCCGGGCCTGCGACGTGTGTTATAAGCGAAAGGTAATTTATTACATTTCATCATGTCATGTTTCTCTTTGAACCCAAGATCGAGATCGTTTATTGATGCTGGCCTGTAAGATTCAATGTTTGATCAAGACTCAGGGTGAACCCTGCGACTGGTGCGACAGCCAAAACCTGACTTGCACGTTTGAGAGAGTCATCCATAAAGACCCAAACAAGAGGTCAGTCATGAATCTAGATCAAATTGGTTGCCTCCGAATTAATGCGCGGCCTTAGAACCACAACCGATGTCGTGCAAGAATTGTCGCAGCGCATTGAAACTCTCGAGGAAGCTCTTCAAACTGCATTATGCACAATTAACGTCATGCCTGTGGGAGGCCCCTCATCTTCACCCTGGTCCGACAAACCTTTCGCTGAGCCATCTCCGTCAAGCATTCGGTTTGGAGTATCTCCTATTAACACAGCCTCTCACCAACACCCGACCACAAGCCCTACCGATTTGACTCCTAATATTACGTCAGTCCAAAGAAGTCGGCAGGGTTCAAAGCCCACATACAAATTATCACGATGTCACACAGGCAATAACTGGTATTTCAAGGGCATAGGAATACTATCTCCAAGGGGACGGCAGTGGATCTCAGATGGTGCGGGTGAGCGTGTGTTTCTTGAGAATTTTGGCATCTTTGCCGATCCAGTCGGAACCATACCACATCTTGACCCCGTGACATTTACTGAACGACCAAGGCCGCTGCCCTCAAGAGAGGTCTGTAATCATTTAGTTGAGGTATTCTTCAAGTCAAAGACTTCTATCCTCTTCCCATTTTTGGAAAGTCACCTCTTTGAAGGGACAATTGCCAGGGCATACGATATCGAAATTATTGATCTGGGAGCTCAGGCATGTATCTGGACCTTGATAGCTCTTGTAGTTCGCACGGCAGATGCGCGGCAGTTTGGCCTCACTTTGGGGCCAAAGCATTGCATCCATGAGGCCACCCGCTTGTTAACTATTAATAATGGCAACACGAACCTCGACAGCTTGCAGGCCTCTCTCCTTTTGGTAAGTCATCTTGAGACCAACCCAATTTGCAATGCGACTCACATCTTGCCAGTGGGCTTGTCAAAAAATGCGAGGACAGTGTCACGAAGCTTCAGTCACTTTCACAAATGCATGCCGTATGGTATGTGACCTCGGTGGTCATTTCCCCCTCTCCCGACCAGCTATTCTCCCTCAGCACATACCCACATCTGATGATCAAACGAAGCTCCATATTCGGAGACTCTTCTGGACATGCTACTGCTCCGACAAGGATATCTCCCTACGCACTGACAAACCGCCGCTACTCACCTCGGATCATTGCGACCTGAGTGCTTCCGAGTTAAGCGATCTGCCACGGGATGTAAACCTCGCCAAGATCAAAGAAAATGCGATCCGACTGCTCTGCTCTCCGCGAGCTTTCAGGTATACAGAGGGTGAGCTTCTCGCACAGGTCAGAGAACTTGACGACGAGCTCGAAGAGTGGCGCTTATCTGTTGAGTCACGGTTCCGCCCGAGATTATCGATCGTGTCTGACCTTTCATTCTCGTTGTCATCAGCAAGAAGTCTGGAGGACCGCACATATCTCATCATTCTACAGCTGGACTACCTTTTCACCATCATAAACATACACACTTTGGTTCGGAAATGCGGTGACTTGGAGATGAATCTTCCCGATGACCTGCACCGTGCCGTGGAATCAAGCGCCGATCTGTCAATCGAGGCCAGTCGCTCCATCTTTCGTATCCTCGACACTGTAGTCGATTTCTGGAAGGAGGATTCTGTCTGGATAGTCTCCCACTATGCACCCATGGCTGCCATGTCAATTTTCATGAATATCCTTATACATCCCCTGGGTCCTTTTGCAGATAACGACTTGCGGATTTTATCATCTATAAGTACCATCACGCGTGAGCTGCCGGCAGAGAGGCTTCCCATGGAAGAGATTGAACATATCCAAGAGATCAGTGAGTTTGTTATGGAGCTTGTGAGGCTTAGTCACAGTGCTGCATGGAAGGTGAAAAGAGGAGAAAGAGAGCATGATCTTGATCTTATCCATACATAAATATTGGTTGGGTCGACAAAATGAAACATCCTGCTGCCTTACATCAGTTCAAAAGGCTTACTTTCCCAGCTGCCAGACCAACGAATGTCTTGTCCAGCAATGCGCAGTCCATCTTGTCTAATCTGCATGTCTGTATAATTCTTCGACGTGCCTGCACCTCCCAGTCGTCCAAAGCCTTGATCATCCCGTGTGGACCAAATCCGTATGACACCTCAGAAGCCCCAGACCACGGCTCTTGAAGATTCATGAACTTGATCCATGCTTCACGCATGGCTCGACCAACATTTTCGGCGCCTCGTGAAAAGCTCAGATCGAACCCAGCGAAGAGCAAAGGTAAATCCACAGCATGGTGTGCCCCGCTGGAGGGCTGCCACGGGTTATATTCGTCGACTAGATACCTGTAAACAGGTTTGTGTGCATCTTTCCAAGCTTTTTCTAAGTTATGGATCGGAAGCACAAACTTGTAATCGTTGATGAAATCCAGAGCCCCGGTCTTGCAAGATGATGGCCTACTCGGGTAGATGTGGTACAATTCTTTGAGTTCTTCGCTTTGTTCTCCTGCGGCGTTGAAAGCGTCTAGTATGTCACTAGAGTCCGTCGCCCAAACTCCAGCTTGCCAGATAGCGGCCTCTTGGTATCTCAGTATCAGTCACGTTAGGGGGGCATTGTGGACTGACCTCTTTCTGCACGTCACTGACGAGTAGTCTATCTGAATTACCCGTCCTTGTCTGCCAGCTCTCAAGCCTCTCTTCCCATTCTAGGAAAAAAGATTGCAAACCAGCCAGCTTGATTGCCTCGACGATCTTATTCGCTGGTGCAACTTCCAAATCAAGGACCGGATCGAGATCTTGTAGCTGTTTCGCAACAACATCGCGAAGGGCTAAAATCTTTTGGCGTGGTTGAGGGGGCGACAAGAACAGAGATCCAGATGAAAGGATTACTTGTTTTACGGGTGCGCCTATAGCAAGGTGGGCATGACAGTACACTGCCCCAGCACTCTCGCCTGCCAAGGTGACTTTTTTCTACAACTTGATCAGCTCAGGTACGGTGAGTGCAGCTTAGATGTGGGTTCTTAGGTACCGGATCGCCTCCAAATCCTGATATGTGATCTTGGACCCAACGGAGAGCTAGTTCTTGATCCCGTAAGGCCAAATTTGGTGGCCCGTCATCGGTACCAAGAGCGAATACGTTGAGTCTATATTGTACAGAAACAGCCATGATTGGCATCCCCAAACGCATTGAATCGGCTACGATCGTGGTCATTTCTATGAAAGTATTTGTTAGTGTATTATTCGATATTCTGCCAGGGAATTTCTGGCTATTACCGCAGACACCAGATGCTGCGCTTCCGAATGTAACAGCTTGCGAACCTCCTGTGCCCAAGCATTAGTTATTAATACGGGCATATTCCACAATCCAATCAGAGCCTTACCATGAATCAAAACTAAAACTGGAAGTAGCTTCGACTCGCATTGATGATAGACTTTTGGCACAACCACGTCAAGATTGACGCAGTTGAACTCGTCTTCGGACTCGACTGGAAAGATATACGAAGGCGGTATGCGCAAAAGATGACCGACATCAATAGGAACTTGCGGGCATCGGGGCCTAGGGCCATCAGCCATGTCCACGCGAGTACTGTCGTTAGTGAACACGTTTACCCGTAAGCAGTACATTGTAACTCTCCGGGGTACTCGTCTAGCTTCTCAGCTGCAGCGAAGCGTCGTGGTATGTGACCGTAAGGGATGCCTCGAAAGTGCGTGGTAACTGAGTCTTCCACCCCAGTGAGGGTGGTTCGCAACGATGGATGCTCAAGAGTGGCGACCATTGCGTCCAATTGCTTTGATATGCTGGAGCGAGGTGGAATCAAAATGGTGTTGATTGATCCTGATGCGGGGTTTGTTCATCAATCTTGGGTGGAGTCAGCGTGATGGTCATGTTTTACTAAACTGATGACGATCTGACGTTAAAGTACCGAATAAATCAGCATATCCATCATTAAAGACAGACATTCTATTCTGGATTAATTCTCCACAGGCGAAAGTAAGTAAACCCCTTTCCCTTTTGTGCTCTGGTGCTGTAATCTGATGTTAAGGTTCCTATACAGCCCAAAACTCAATGGTACGGGATAAGGATGAATAGCGTTGGGATTAATTGCTTCGTTCTAATAATTAAATACCCATATACCGCTACACTTCTATTAGTAACATCTATCATAGCTTACTTGTTTCTAATGTGATTTGTAAAGTGGCTTAGTATGAAAACCACTCATATTGCCACGCGCAGCCCAACTCGTATGCCTATCAGGGCCTTGTGATTTCTGATGCCTAATACGAGGCAGATTCTCAGACTGACCAGGCTGCATAACACTGAAGCGGCTCGTTTCTTACTGTGAGAACGTAGGTTCAATCATAAATTCCCCTCATCATTCCCGAACCTCAATTCGCATGCCCATGTTCCTACGCTCATTGTAATGTCTGCCTCAAGAATACGTCTGCAAGCCCATATAGGCGTCGCAAAACGACCATTCTATTTGGAGAAGACGCCATTTCGCATTGTTTCTATATTCCCAGTCTCCGAGCCAGGGCTATCTATATGCCCGACACGAGGGCATTTGTGTCTTCGCAGTAGTAATAGTGCTTTGGCAACATTCAAGAGAACTCTGCCGCCCACTTCCCGTGTTGTCTACTCTGGGCCGAGGAATTTGTGCAGAAAGGAGAAATGGGCTACGATTATTGCACTAGCACTCGCAGCGTACATGATGTTTGCTTACATCCTTACTATCGCCTTTTTTTCTGACTATGTTTTTGTTTCTCTTTCCTCTGTTATATGTGCGATTCATTATCTATCAAGACAATCTTTCTGACCTTGGTGAGAATGCTCCAGAAACCATTGGCAGTCTTTATGCATCCTATCTCGACAGAATCGAAGCCATCAGGCGGAACCAGAACGAAGTTACAGGGCTACTTCAATCCCGTGCTTCATGGCCAATATATTCTAAACTTGGCGATGGAGAATATCGCGTTATCGTTCTCAAGCCAGCAGATACAGAAGACGGAATGGAATGCAGCCTATGCACCTGCAAATACTCCGACATGGTGGCTTATCAAGCACTCCCGTATATCTGGGGAGACCCAGCAAAAGTCAACAATATACAGTGTAATGGAGAAAACATGCAAGTAGCATCAAATCTTTACCAGGCCTTATTACACCTCCGGCACACTCGGCATGCAAGAATCTTATGGATTGATGCCCTGTGCATCAACCAAGAGGACCTCCAAGAGCGTGGTCATCAGGTTCAAAATATGAAGAACATCTATGCTAAAGCTCGGCAAGTCTTGGTTTGGCTCGGCCAAGGTTCTAGATCCTCCGAGGGAGCTTTTCGGTATCTATTGGAAGGCCCCCGCTTCGCCTCTGGGCCAGAAGCGACGTGGGCATCCCTTGGACTAAATCACATGGTTGAGCCTCATCAGACCCATCGTTTTACGAAAGATCTCAAATATCTCGAGGATCTCCTCGAACGAGACTGGCTCAGACGTTTATGGGTCCTTCAGGAAGTTTCACATGGTAGGAAGGTTGTTTTGATAGCAGGGAGGCAGATAATCAGCTGGGACCTTCTTGCACAGGCTGTGAGAAAGTTGCACCGTTCAGGTCGGGTCCGGGAAGGCTTTTCAAAGAAATCTCAGGTTGGAGCAGCCGCTGTGATGGAAATCGAGAACTTCAGGCAATTTCGAAAACTTGATCCAGTCAGAGCACAACGAACCCAGCATAGTTTACTATCAGTCCTGCTCGCTACACACTCAGGAGAATGCTCAGACACTCGAGACCGGATCTATGCCGTCTTGAGTCTAGCTGATGACTATGATTCTGCCACGGACGCCGCCATCCTCTGGCCAGACTATAGTCTAAACCCAAGGGATGCTTTTGTGCAATTTGCCCGCTGGTGCGTTAGTCGAGGACGTTTGGACATTCTGTCCTGCACGACAAGATCGAAAAAGACGACTAGTGAGGAGTGGGACGACGATTCACTACCATCATGGGTACCGGACTGGACACGTATCGATAACGATGACCCATTTGCTCGATATAGTCATCAAATTTCTTTTGACGCTGACGTTGGTCTTCATTTACTGCCCCATGACCCGCCGAGAATCACTGAAGACGATAGGCTTATACTGTACGGAAACGTTGTCGACACAATCAAGGAAGTTGGAAGTCCCTCAACTTTCAAGAAAAGCAGTTCTCACAAGGGAGGCACAAGTCAGCTTGTCGATATTGCGCTTGGTAATCGGGCGTGGCTTGATGAATGTCGGAATCTAAGCTCGTCGCTTAATCATGGAGTACGAGACAGCTCTCGCAACCCATTCTGGCGGATTGTAACGGCTGGTCTGACTGAAGAAGGTCGTCAAGTCTCTGTCAACTTCTATGGACAGTTCGAGGAGTACGTGCAACTGCTTGAAGAGATCCCACGCTCATTGATGGACGGTGGATCGGGTGGGGAAGACTGATAGGAAGCATGTTCTCAATCAGTACATCAGCAAATTACATTCCAACAAGCAAATCTTTGCTACAATCGAGTCATCGATACTGGTGTGGACGTCAAAGAGACGCTTTGCTATTACCAACGAAGGCGCGATGGCATTAGTACCAAACACTACTCGAAGAGGGGACGTTGTAGTTGTTGTGGCTGGTTAGAAGGTGCCACTCATATTTGGGAGAATTCCTCCTAGTGTAGGCAAGTATTACATGGTTATTGGCGAAGCGTCTGTTGACAATCTGATGGACGGGAAAGTTGTCAGGCGGTATGTTGAAGATTATATGCGACTCGGAAAAGGACACAAACGACCTGTATTTAAGCAGTTTACAGTCATTCAACATACTCTCAGACCTGGTACGCAAGTCATAATAAAATCACAATAACTCTACGAGCTCATTACAGCCGAGTGGAGAAATTAAACACCACGCCCCGGTATTCGAATCATTGGGAGCGTATGTCTGTAGCAAGCCTGGCCTCCAGCCACGAAATCCTCCATGTAATTTCATTTCATCTCGGTCATTCTTGTCAGGTCTCGGCACGCATCACGGCACATGCTTCCAGAATCGCACCATGAAGGGCTCCTCACTTTCTTCTTATGCAAACAGGCTAGAGGGTGTCAAAAGACTTGACTGTTCAGGCTGAGAGGCAAAAAAAGATTAGGTAAAGTACTACCGTGATTTTACCTAAACTTACCTACATATTTCTATCATCTAGTCTAAAGCAGTCAACTCTTATGGCACCATAAAGGCAGGATCTATATGCCAGTCTTGGTGGAATCTTTGTTTTCTTCCTTGCCGGCCTCGATTGATGCAACAGCTTGGCCAGGATTATGCAGGATGCTTTCAATGAGTCAAAGCGGTTTGAATGGAGATGATACTCCGGAATGAACCGACCCAGCAACTAACAATAAGCTTAATTCTAACGCCCGTCGTGACCCTTTCAGCCAAAAGGTAACGTCAGACGGACCAATCATGGGCATCATACCCAAGATTTGCATCAGACCCCCCACGTCTATGGGCCCATTATAGCCAAGATTAGCAGAAGCAAACGTTACCTTCCTATAAATTAAACCCACCTTGGCCGAATCAACACCAGAAAGAACCTGGTGCTGATGCTCTTGGCCTTGTCAGCGTTGCACTGGTTTTGTCGTCATGCCTTGGCCTATGGCGTGCTTCTACCAGACTGGAAGGTAGTGAGCGTCACGCAATCGATAGCCAATCTCCTTGAAACCGCGTGCACGAGGATCAGCAAGGTCACAGAACTCGCCGCTTGGGATCCTTATCTCGAGGTGATATGATAAATATGACCAAGCGTCTTTTGAGAAATAAGGTTGCACTTTATCGCAGCCGCTCTCACAATTTTGAGCGCCACACTCGAGCCTCTCCATCATGGGCCTATCTCTGCCCAGCTGGCGTTCGCAGCCCAAAGCCGAGCCAGTCGCTGTTGATAACGATCAGAACTACACATCCGACAGCTCTGATCCGGCACTTCTTCGTGATGGAAACCTCGCTTTTACCCGTGCGCAAGGCGGCAATGGAGCCAAGGCGATGTACCAAGAGGCTATCGGAGCCCCAGTCGAGTCAAACTCACCCTTGGGCTATCACGTCGGATGGCTCACCATCATTTTTCTCAATGTGAACCAGATGATAGGAACGGGTATTTTCTCGACTCGTAAGTCATGCCACCATTTAAATGGAGAGTGTGCTAATCACAAAACAGCTGGAAGTATTCTCAACTCCACGGGGTCAATCGGTCTGGCTCTGATCTACTGGTTCATCGGCTTCATCATGTCTATCGCCGGATTCTGCGTGTATCTTGAGTTCGCTAGTTATTTCCCGAGTCGATCTGGAGCTGAAGTTGTATACCTCGAACAAGCCTACCCACGACCGAAGCATTTCTTTCCCATCGCTTTCGCGGTGCAATCGGTCGTTTTATCGTTCAGCAGCAGCAATGCAATTGGTTCGTCTGTCGTATATCAATGTATCTATAACACACTGACCAGCTACGTAGTATTATCTCGATATCTTTGGCGGATCGCTGGCAAGGTGCCCAGTGACTGGGAGATGAAGGGCGTGGCCATTGCGGCTTATACTCTCGCCGTGATATGTTGGTTTTCGTCCTTTATTCTGACGATCTTGACTTGTTAACACATGCATATAGGTGTTATTGCTCACAACAAATACTCCCTTTGGGCTGTCAATGTTCTTGGGTTCATCAAGATCATCACCCTCATCTTGTCAGTATAGGATACTTGATTGATGCTTCCCCGCTAACCTGTCTAGTATCTCCATTACAGGTTTTATTGTCCTTGGAGGAAACGTTTCTTCAGTCCCCGACCCCAATGCCAACTTCAGAAATGCCTTCGAGGGCACGACCGACAACGGAAACGATCTCTCAACAGCTCTCGTCAATATTGTCTTTTCGTATACCGGATATGCAAATGCCTTTTCCGTCGTCAACGAAGTCAAGCGACCTATTCCTACAATCAAAAAGCACGGATTCATCTCTATCGTTTTGGTAGCTGTTCTATACATGCTGTGCAACATCGCATACTTTGCTACAGGTAAGATATCTTCATCCGTTCAAGGTTCCTCTTGTTGATGGACATGCAGTGCCCAAGAAGGAGTTTGCAGAGTCCGACGAGATCGCTGCCGCTGTCTTTTTCACTGGTGTCTTTGGAGATGGCGGTGCAGTAACAGCTCTGAATGTACTTGTGCTACTAAGTGCTTATGGGAATCTTCTCGCCACCTTGATCGGCGCCTCACGAATGATTCGAGAAATTGGACGGTAAGTCTTGACTTGATCGTCGTTTGATAGCGCTTACTGACCTTGCAATTAGTCAAGGAGTTCTCCCTTTTACAACATTCTGGGTATCAACCAAGCCATTCGGAACACCCATTGGACCATATCTTTTGAAGTGGGCCATGACCTTTATCATGATCGTTGCTCCTCCAGCCGGTGATGCATTCCAGTTTGGTAAAGACCTTTTCGCATTTTCCCCTTCATATATGATGCTAACAGTTGATACAGTTGTCAGCTTGAAAACGTATCCGGAGGGATTATTCTTCTTGGCCATGAGTATTGGCCTGTACATTGTCCGACGTCACAACAAGCGCATGGGAAGAGGGCGGCCCGAATTCAAAGCCTGGGACGTATTCGCCGTATTTTTTATCCTCATTCAAATATTCATCATCGTCATGCCGTGGTACCCGCCAAAGGGTGGCCCTTATGCTGGCGACGTAAGCTTCTGGTATGCAACATACTGCGTAGTCGGTATTGCAATGTACGTTTCCAGCATCCTTTGAATTCGTCAACGCCCAGTCACTAACCATTCGCTCCTCCAGCATGGTCCTGTGTGGTATATACTATGTCCTTTGGATATACGTCATTCCGAAATGGAGAGGTTATGCTATCCGACCCGAAGTGGTAGAAGTTGATGACAATGGCGCCAACAGCCATCGTTTGGTTAGAGTTCCTCTTGTGGAGGTTGCTAAGTGGGATTCGGAACACGACGAGGCTGGAAACTTGAGACAACGCCATGTCGCTGATAGCCCCGTGCATAAAGAGAGCGTGTTCACTAGCAAGGCAAACTAATACTTTAATCCGGGCAAGACACCGGGTTTAAACTGAACAGTTTAATGGCTGAGCACAGATCTGAAACTCTGCAGAGGGGGCTCCCGTCAATATGCGACTGGATGGTTTACGAGGTGGGTCGAGGAATTTCTCAGCCTTTATTAGTATCTACTTACAGGAAATAAATGTAACCCACGATAATTTGACTCATCAATGCTTCGGAATTAGTCTCCTGTTCAAACCTTGAGTTGCATCAATGTGAAAATTCATCAAATTTCATAGTCGTTTACTGCGTTTCTCTGGTTATGAATTGACACCACAAAAAAATCACCGTCAACAGATAAAACAAATCATAGTACAACTACACTTGGGTAGGAGTTACAAATGTTCCCAGTATAACTTGATATTCCTCCATACTCTGTAGTTACTTGAACAAGCCACAACCAACTTTCTCCACGAAATTGTGTCTTATAGGGTAACTATGGGGTGATGACGAAAGTATGGCATCAGTGCTACGATCGCGCCAGTGATATCATACCTCTAACCCTCAAACGCGTCATGAGATCCTACTCTTTTGTTATGAACTTCAACAGCCAGAGATCTCATCCCCATCGGAGAATTCGTGTTTTAAATAAGAATATATGGGAACCAGGAGTGGAACAGAGACCAAGGAGGATAGCGCCACCTCACTAAAGTCCCAGGGCCAGAAGAGATCATCAACGCAAGATTGATTCCCCTGCAGCGGAGCCCAAAGCTAAGCAGCCCTAGAAGAACCAAGAGTCGAATTCCGAAGCCAGGTTATCATCTCCCAAAGCACGACCCCACGAGAACAAGCCACGCCTCAAATCGTCAGACCTCGAGTGCGAATATGATCGCTCCCAACTACGAGACCCGCGGCCAACACCCGGTCGCGAAAGGAAACCACATTACACCGAGTTTAATTTGAGCGAGGAGTTCAAATCCGGATTCTACATTCCTGAAAACAGTAAACCCGAGAACAATCCGCTCCATTCCTTCTACGATCTACACAAGTGTCACAAGAAAGGCGCCGACGGTTCCCCGACGTACGATCAAGGGGGGTTTTAACTCGATTACAAGGAGGTCGAAAAGTGGATGAAGCCAGTGTCTTGCAACAAGAAGTCAATGGTCAACGGCATGAAGAGAAGACTTGCCAAGGGCGAACAGGAAGAGGAGGACCTCTACGAAATTTTCTTCAAGAATGGTAAAGGCCCGGAAGGGGCATACGGGACGACAGTGACGTCTTATATCAAAGACCATATTTCCAAAGATGTGAGAATTCCGTGGCATCAGATCGATGCGAAAAAGGGCAAGAAGTGGGAGAAACAGAGTTTTGAAAAGATCAAGGCGAGTGATTGGTGGCGCGAACCAAATGAGGAAGAGCAAAAGAGGATGGATAAGATGAAAGAAGGATGCATCCTTCGAAAATTCCTCCAAGAATTGGATTCTTGGGAGCCTTGAACGGAGCCGCGAAAGTGTAAAAAATCGTCATTCTGACAATAATTAAATATTTATCCGGGAGTACCGAGACTCGTTATATCAGCATTATGTCATTGGAGAAATTTGGCAGAGCCGTTTAGATTTGGCTGACAGTAGCTCTCATTCCTTCGGGCAGAGCGATATCCTAGCGCTGTCCCCTCTCCTAGCACCGGGGCTCTGGAATTCCCTGCATGCAGCCTAGGCCCTCTAGGCAGCCAACAAAAGGACCCTGTAAATCCTCTGTGATTAGCAGCTATGTTGTGCCGAAGTGCGAAGTGAGCATGCGAGAGAGGTTTTTACGAGCCTTGAATTTTCGGCACCAACAGGTGGCTGCGAGCTATTTAATTTAAATACGTACTGCGCGGCCCACAGCGGATTGCGTGCTCGGCCAATCACGAGGCCGCATCTGCTGACATCCCCCCTTGCATGGGGCGTTGACACCTTCTCCACATCAAGGGCGTGGCTTGGACGCGCCCTTTTGGTTGTGCCTACTCCTCACGCCGATGTAGGGAGGGGGCGTAGTGCTTTGTTTATATCATCCAACCCGGAGTGACATCCCACCAGGAATTCAACTATTGATCTCATTCAGACGACAATGGCCACTCAGACGGAAACGCACATCGCCGAGGCCCTGCCTCATGTCCCTGAGGCCCAGATCGTGACCCCGGAGCCTCCACGCGACAATGCCTCGCGACTGCAGAAGATTGCGGTGACATTCCAACTTTCAGGAGTGAATTTCGCATGCAGCGCTACCAACGGCCTCATCATCGTGGGCCTGCCTCGCATGACAGCTGATCTCCAGCTCCCGGCATCCCTCGCATTCTGGCCCTCGTCGGTCCAGGGTTTGGCGACGGCCTCGACGCTGCTGCTCGCGGGTGCCCTGTCTGATGTCCTGGGGGCCAGATCGGTGGACCTGATCGGGTGCATCCTCAGCGGAGTCTTTATGCTAGCATGCGGCTTCGTCCATCACGGTGAGGAGCTAGTCACCCTCAGGGCCCTACAGGGCGTTGCGCTCGCACTACATCTGTCGAGCTCCGTGGCGTTGGTGTCAAAGACGTTACCGCGTGGCAGGGGACGAAATTTAGCCTTTGCGTGCCTGGGATTGAGTCAGCCGCTCGGCTTTTCTTGCGGGCTTGTGCTCGGGGGTGTCTTGGTCCAGACCATCGGATGGCGATCAGGTTGGTATCTCTACGGTGGCATCAACCTCGTCTTGTCGGCCGTTGGTTTCTGGTCTCTGCCCAAGTCCGAGCCCCTCGGCTCCCTTGAAGATGTTCTGCGCAGGGTAGCCACAAAGGTTGACTGGCTGGGCACTCTCCTGGCATCGACATTTATGGCTCTCCTGTCATATTTCCTAGCGTGAGCGAATACGCGCTTCAGCTACCGATTACTAGCTAACTCTGGTCATAGCGTCATCAGCACTGATGTTTATCGTGTCAAAGAAGCTAGCAGCATCGTCATATTGTGTTTGAGTCTTATTTCCCTGCCTCTATTCGCGGGCTGGATGCACGTCCAGGTAAAGCGCGGCAGTCCGGCGCTTATCCCCAATTCTTTCTGGAGTAATCACTCATTTACCAGCATATGTGCCACCATTGCCTTGTCCAACGCCGTGATCAATTCACTGGAGCTTTTTGCTAGTCTCTTGTAAGTCAGGCCAGCATCCCAGCCATCGGCACTACTGACAGATCCCTAGCTTCCAGGAGGTCCAGCATCTCTCGGCCCTGAATGCAGCCATTCGGATCTTGCCCAGCGTCGTAGTCGGAGTGGCTCTCAACTTCACGACTGGTTTAGTCGTTCACAAGATCCCTGCCATCTGGCTGATCGTCACCACGTCTATTCTGACAGCTATCTCCCCTCTCCTCATGGCTCTCATCAGCCCTACTTGGACCTACTGGTCTGCTGCATTCGTCGCTCAGGTCCTCATGCCGTTCTCCGCAGATGTTCTATTCACTGTGGGACTCATTGTTGTTACCGAGACTTTCCCCGAGGACAAACAAGCAATAGCTGGGTCTGTGTTCAACGCAGCATCGCAGTTCGGGAATGCCGTGGGATTGGCTATCATGCAGGTTGTCTCTACCCTGGTTACGAAGCAGCACAAGGGAGTTCCATCTGCCGAGGCCCTGCTCCAAGGGTACAAAGCTAGTTTCTGGACTATGTTCTCGTTTATGATTCTATGTGCTGCGATTGGTGGCGTGGGCCTTAGAAAGGCAGGCATGGTCGGTGTAAAGCAGGATTAAGAATGCACATGTCAAGGGCTCGAGCAAAGCAAGGAGTGAGAGTGGACATTGTGGGTTGAACTAGAGATATCGGACCGGGAATAATATAGATCACTCGGCTATAAATACCCTTGACTGAGTGGGATGTCACGGAGGTTCGGTGTCCCGCTATAATATCCATATCCCTTTGGAGACTAGAAGGCATATAGAGGGTATTTTATAATTTTAGACCCACAGCATAAGAGCACCTGAGAACTATCTTAGTTAGGGTGACTTGAATGTGGTGACTGATAGTGGCAAAGTATACTCTACTAGATATAATTCTTCTTCCTACAGCAATCTCTGGTAGAGCCTTAGGTACCACCTCTAGACGCTGGTCTAATAGGTAAAAATCCCTATCGGTATAGCTTGTGTGGTCTCTAGTCTCTAAAGGGATATAGCCTAGACCATCACTCAAATTGACTATTTTTCTTGGCAGCCTGTATGTCTTGGTTGCACTTTCGGTGACCAAGTCATCAGACCATTCGAGGTACTTACCTTGTAAAATCTGTGAAATATCGATTGTATCTTTATTAATTCATGACTAAAAAACTATATTTTTGCGCCATAGGGTCCCATTCTAGAAGCCAACGGAAACTCGGCGCGGAACTTCCGTTGAAAATTTCGTCCTTAGATCCGGGGCTAGGCCTTCCAATAGCTAGACCGATCAAAGGTTCCTAGCTTGGGAGACCGTTGACGTTACAGACACGTTTACGTCGGCATTTCAAGTCTAATTAATTGTCTTGGCCAAGCGGAGACACGCAGCGACATTCGTGGTGCGTCACATCAAAACACATGAAGCGAGGTTCGTTTAAACAGGTTTATCAGTGATTCCGTTAATTCCTCCCTTGCTCCGGCACGTTCTGAGGCTGATTCAGCACGGCACATCCATTCCAAGCCATTTTGGGCATATGATCATCGTCATACGCCCGTTTGCCGTGGTTCCCCGAAGGTGTCTCGGTGGACGCTCCGCCAAAGTTGATAGGTTACCAGCCCTCACCTGCAGCGCCGTATCCTCCTCTGTGCCAGATGCGAGAACATGCTGGTTGGATGTGGTTGTGAAGGCTGCTTCGGGACCATCGCTGATCTGACGTGAGTGCCATGTGGTCGATCTGCCATCGATCAAAATGCGTGTGCAATCTCACCATCCCGCGGCGATCGAGTGATATAGCGGCTCCGCTGCCCGTTTTTAGCACCGCACGTTGTGCGAGTCATTCACAATAACCGTTGCGCGTCGTTTCATGCATTGGATAACAGAAACCCGAGACATGTTGAGGCCGCTAACGAGGATCGCTGCAGAGCTGAGCCGTGGACTGAACAAATCACGATGAATCCCGGCACCCGTCCCATTACATCACTTAACCTATCTCGGCGCTATCTCCTTCAGCTCCATCGTGGCTGTTAGCGTAGAAGTTTGTTGACCCTGGCTTCACCGTATTGTACCGGCAGCACAGCACCGCACCACACGCCCATCCAAAAAGCCCCCCTGGTTCCGCTTCCCCAGATTTCTCACAGGAAAGGGAACCCTTGTTTTTGTGTCCCTTCTTTCCATGTTTTAACCTTTCTTCCCGTCTCTCTTCTAGGATATGATCCCAAGGTGCCCGTCCTCCTGCTGTTCTGCAAATGTCCCCATCCCTGGAGCCGATCACTATGTACAATGAAACCCAACCTGCAACTGCTGAAGCCCGTCGGCTCAAGAAGCGGGAACTTGATCGTAAAGCTCAGCGATTAGCGCGTGAACGGACAAAGAGCCGCATCGCGCAATTGGAGAATATGGTCGACAATCTTCGTCAGAACGAATCAAACTCACAGATCGCCACATTAATGGACCAACTGGGCCAGGTCACAAAGGAGAGGGACAACTTACTCCAGGTTCTTGACTCACTAGGCTCAACGATACGTCGCCATATCGGCGACAATACGAACGAGCCAGCGTCAGATACAACTGAGCCAACAGCATGCGATTCAAGAGTTCAGGCACACCCGATCATGGGAGAACGAATAGTCCCGATTATGACAAGAAAAGCATCGGACGCAAGCTGCTCCCCATTGTTAGAACTTCCCATCGAACCTGCTACAGCCAATCCCTTCGCCTATGAGAACTGGACGTACAACACCAACAACGAACCATATCCTGCAGCCCTATCCTATAACAACACCATTCTTCCAGCAGCAGAAAACAGCCTCCTACACATACAGCCCTTTCTACCAGAGATGACACCCAGCACGCCCGAAGACCCCGACGTCATAACTCCTAAAAGCTCCGTCCCCTGCCACTGCTCCAATCCCACGAGCGGCGCATCTGCCTTCCACAGAGCCGAGCTCAACATATGGCGCGCAGTCAACGAAATCCTTCAGAAGCCCACAAGGTTATCCTCTGACGAGCTCTCTATCGAGTTGTATGACGGCGAGGATATTGCAGTGCGCGCCATTCTCGACGGTTGGAATAGTCTCGAAAGGGCTGGAAGGATGACCCCCACGTGGCGCAAGCTGCGCAGTGCAGACGAACTGTGCTTTAGTCAATGTGCCAACGTCGAGCGTCTCGCGGTGATGAGGATATGTCATCTGCTCCTCACATATCATGGTGACCCTACATTAGCGCGCCGAGAGACGCTACCACGTTGGTATTGGAACAGGTACAGCAACCCCCAATTATGCTGTAATTATGACTAACACGTAATAGACCCTCGCAAACTCTTCCCCACTCTTATGGCATAGACTTTTTCGTCTGGTATGTTCGGTCTTGGCTTCTCGTGCGCAATGACTCATCATCCCACAGGCCCGGTTTACGTGAACGCCTCATCTTCTCACAACACAACTACTGCTCAAACATATTCTGGCATCTCCTCCAATCCAACCTCAAGATTCTATGGCAGGAAGGCTTCCAAGAAACATTCTACCACAACGCACATTCTGGCAAGTACCAGATATCACCAAGATTTGAGCAACGCATCAGAGACATCAACGCATGGACAATGTCGACTGATTTCTTTGAGCGCTTTCCTGAACTTAACGAAGACATTCCGGCATACATGGGAATTCCCCCAAATGTTGGAGAGATGCAATCGACAGCAGTTATACCCACGACGCAACGACGGCGAAGAGACGATGACGATACCAATGCTTTCAATGGCCAGAGAGCGGCTATATGCTAATAAAATAATAGACTACCTAATAAATTATAGAATATACAAATATAATTC
>JAAGWP010000368.1:0-18270 GCA_013266165.1 Fusarium graminum
GCATTTCGTCTGGTGGAAAAGGATCTAGTTAGGCAAGGATTTTAGGCCAGGCTCTTGCACGATGAATGTCTTCACCATTACGGTCAGCTACAGAACCAATATGAACATTTCTTTTTTTGTTAGCAAGATGATTACGTAGTATGCCTCGAATGTCACTGTAACCATAACGTAACGTGTGTGTATGTGGCTATGAGCCGATGTTTAGATTCATGGCACGAACATATGAGAACAACTATACTGACATTTCATGACAAAAAGGAAATATGGGTATTGACTGTCTACATTGTCCGCAGTTCGCCCCTAATAAAGACCGTGTCATTCAAAACAAAAAAGAAATCTCAGATGCTACGCTCATGCATGATGAGTACCAGCAGTTCCCCAACTCCACAAAGTAAAGTCTTTCCTCCGTAAAAGGCGTTGTAATGCGTTGCATGCGCATATTGATAAGTTGATGTGTAGGTTAATAAGTTCGTAGTTATGGGTGTGTGATAAAGGAGCAAGAGTATAGCTACTCACGCCGCTGTATCAACTTCACCTGACACTTCCTCGTGATTCTCGTCCTCCTTTCGACTCGCGGCCTCCCTTCGAGTCTCGACGGTCCTCAGACTTGAGAAAGAGTCGTTTCGTACCCCCAACTTTGCCAAGTTCACCGAACTGGCTGCTTGATGATGGTAATCTTCGCTCACCACTAGCAAGTCTGACTTTCTCCTTGACACTTGCGACCCAGGCTTTGTTCTCTTCGCTCATCTCGACTTTCTTGCTCTTAGGCCCTGCCAGTCCAAGGAAAGAACTGTCGTCATCTTTCCAACTGTAGGAGTTTGATCTCGACCGGTTGAAAACTTCCGAAAATGAGCCTTCATTACCAGGTGAGTGTGCAGGGCCGGGTGTTCCGAGATTGAAGGATGGTGCTTCGCTGCCCATGGCACCAACGCTCCGTCTTGTCTTACGGACAGAGAGGGGAGATATAGGAGACGTATCTACTGCAGACTGAGGCCGACCACTTGGGCTCGAGCCTACAGTGGACCTCCGTGCGCCAGGGGATTCTGGAAGGACCTCGACCTTGGCAGCGGGAGCGGCAGATCGACGTTTGTGGTGGCTGGCATAATCTTTAAGGTACTCGCCGAGATCTGCCCATCCACCACCTACGCGGACCATGACACGTTCGCCCTGCTCGCCGACACAGCGGATAAACAATTTTATTGGTGCTTCGCCAGTCGACCGTGAGAGGTGATAGATTTTGATCTCATGGTTTCCACGGTGTCGTACCCTTGTGTTCTTTGCAGGAGAAAGAGTGAAAGATGGTGTGCCGGCTCTAGAGGAAATACTTGAGGTACTTCTTTTGAAGGGCTCTACTGACGGCCTCTTCCTGAGTCGTGGTAGCTGCAAATCCGGAGGATTCAAGTTGACTCTCGATGAGTCGCTGGTCAGCTTGATTTTAGCTGGTATGGAATCAATGATTTGGCTGATCTGCTGCTGCATGTGCTGGTCGCTAGCACTGTTTCGGCGATCAACAACTGTAGAATATTCGGAAATGGAAAAGGAGTCGTCGAAGTCTTCGGTAAAAGAGTCCTCCATGTGCATACCAGACATGTCGAGATCATCGATGTTGCGATATGTTGGCAGGAGAGGAGAGGGTGCTAAAGAGGATTGGCGGGAATCGGCGGGTGCCATAGGCGGAGAGCTAGGCGGACTAGCCTGCATATATTCCGCTTCATGGACTCGGGTTCTAGGGATATCAGGAGAAGCAGATACCTCAGGAAGATCGCTCGACAGGCCACAGAAATAGCTTGATGAGCGACGTGTGGCAGCAAGTTTGTCGCTTTGCTGCCTAGGTAGAGGCAGGGGACGAAGGGGTGGCAGTTCAGGGGAAGTCTCCCTGTCGAATGTGTGTTGTGGGTAGCCACGATTGGGAGTCTTGGGGGTTTGAGTCGTCATGGGTGAGAAGTCGAAATCATGCTCGATGCTTGGCGTTGGGTCGTAAGGAGTGGCTGGCACGAAATCTCTCGTACTATCAAAGGTTTCGCTGTCTACCTGAGTTTCGTCGACCTCTTCGATGGGAAGGAATGACAAATTGCCGGGCTCGCTCTCAGGAGATGAGTCTCTCTTGTACCACTCCGGGACGACAGTCTCAGACTCAGAACGACCTGAAGACAGTCCAGGCTTTTTGGGTTCCATGAAAGTGTTTGAGCCGATGGATGATACGGTCTTGGGAGGTAGAAGCAGTGGAATAGGATCAGCACCAATGCCAACTTCGACCGAACTCTCGTCATCGTTGCTAGATTCGTTATCGGTCGAACTGTCACTAGTTGTATGAATCACTCTGGCTTCGGGATCCTGCTGCACCGGCGATGGTGATTGGGGGGGTTCCGATGGTGGTGGCGGAGCGGCTTTCTCGGTTTCTCTTATCTTCCTCTCGCAAACCACAGCCCAGTCACCATACCTCGACTCCACAGCTTCCATGCGATCCAGCCAGTCTCCGGGTAGTGTATCGGGCAATCCTTCCAAGCAATCGAGCAAATAATCAAGCGATCGGCCTGGACGCACGATCAATTGCTCAAGATGCTCCCTCATCACCTCAAAAGTTTTCCTCTGTAGTATCGAATCTCTTGGGGGTGTATCCGGATCCGTTTCATATGTTTCTTTGGGGGGTAAGGAGATGGCCTTGAAGGCGGATTCAAGAGCAACTTCAGCGTCCTCAATGGCAAGTAGTAGAGTTGGGACACGGCTTAGGGCGCAAAGTCGTACATTCCAAATATGCAATAAGCGTGTCAATTTGTTTAGAATAGGCAGCGCATGGAGAACAATTGCAGTGATCACGGCGGTGTAGTCCCTCATGCGACTGTAGCTGGAACGGGATAGCTGGCCGACCTGTGTGAATTCAGAAAGTGGTGTGCCTGGCCTGGACAGAGGAAGGATATGGTTGTTGAGAACATGCGCCTTGATGTCCTCAATATCAAGGTTAGACAAGTCGCTCTGGATTTGGGCCAATTTCTGCTCGTATTTGGCAACATCTCGAGCAAGAAGACTTCCCATCCACTGATCTTCGCCCTCCTTGGGCACACTGAGCTGCACTGATCGCCTTTTAAGCTTCTCTTCACTGGGCATCTGGAATCCAGCAGGGCCTGGCTCCGAAGGCCACGGCCAGGACTGTAGCTCGATAAACCATCCCCAAATAGTGTTTGACGCAATAGCTGTACGCATGGTAAACTCTCGTTCGTCGGCGGAAGAATTGTCCAAAGATGCCCTAAGGGCACCTGTGGCGGTGTTGAGCGCATCGACTACAGTACGCGGACTGAGGTCGGCAAGAATATCATCGGAGAGTCGGTTTCTCGGGGGCGGCGAAACGGCGGTGGAATGGCGCGCATGCCTGGCGACTTGGGCGGGTGTTTCGCTCATGGTTATTATCCAGCAGATAGGCAGACTTGAGTCGGGTGGATAGATCGTAGAATCATGATCTGTCTAGGAGCCTGGGGACAGGTAAATAGGGCGGGGATGAGTGATGATTTTGATTCCCATATCGAATAAGATGCGTCAGAAGCTATGTCGTCACAAGGGTCGCCGTCAAATCGTCAATCGAAGCTCTTTGTGGTGCTTTCTTGATTATCCCGGGGTCACGTCAGGCTTCTTTGTTCAATGCAGGAGAAATACCATGCAAGTTGGAAGATGGCTCAAGGTTAGAGAGGTGAAGATATTGGCACGAGGCAGGGTTGCGCAAATCGGAGGATGAAAGCCAGTTCCAGAGAGAAAAAAGAAATGGAAGGAAAAGTGATGTCAGAGGGTGAAGGAACGACAAAGAGAGCCTCTAGAGGGCCTCTCTAGGAGTTGGAAAGAAACGAAGCAATCGCCGATGTCAAGAGGCGGTCAAAGGATGTTGAGAAGTGGAAGTAGAAGAAGATATTTGGATATCCAGATTCTGGTTCAGCTCCGGGTTCAAGTGGAGGTCCCAGTGGAGGGAGGACCTTGTGGTGGACGGCAAAGGGCGGGCCACGTCGCGGTCGCGTTGCGTTGCGTGGAGTCGTGGATCCTCCAGGTCAGGTCAGGCCTGTAATAATAGAGGTTTGCTCTGCACACGGCAGCAAAAATGGTATTTTAGCGCCCTGAATGAAATTAAACCAGCGAATTGGCTTGTGACCCGCGATTCGTATTGTACCGCAGGAAAAAGAAAAGAAGACAAGCAGCCCGATTGATCGAAATGCTCCGTGCGCAACTAGTAAGTAGAGGAAATAGAGCAGCACCACAGGCTCGTCAATTTGACGTCGTTGAATGGTTGACGCAATGGGGGCCCGGATCCGGCCAAGACTTGGTTCCTGGTGATGATGTGCGGGAGGGTGCAGAATCGAATGAATAGAAGAATGCACAGCTGATCTGGTCGATAAAGGAGTGTAGCGTATGCTGAAGCTCAAGAGACGAAAGCTGGAGCTATGCAGTTCAGTTGAGTTTGGAGCTGTGGCCAATCCAAGGTACTGTACTGTACTCAAAGGGATGCAACCGGTCAAAGGGGGGCGCAAAAGCTTAGCTCTTAGGGATGGTGAAGGGGTAATGACAGAAAGAAGGATAATTGACGTATCAGGTACAAGAAGCAGATGCCAAGGATACAAAGAATAATAACCATAGTCGCAGGATAGATGTCAAAGGAGAAGAAGAGAAAAGCACCAAAGAGATGAGGTGGTGTTTTGGTACGGACGGGATACAGATACAGCAGATCAGGTTGTAAGGAGGAAGAAATGAGCACCTAGACATCCATATTAGACTATGACCCTAGCCTAGCCTAGCTAGTCTAGTCTACAAGTCTGGTCTTGACATGCATCCAATGTTCAATCCGTAATCAAAAGAAAACCCGCCCTTCGCCTCGCCTGATCTCGTCTACGGCCCCCATAATCTCACTCGAACCCCTCCACACTCACTTAGATTTATGAAGCCAAGCCAAGGTTTGTGCAAAATGGAACATCAACGGAGACGAGAGCTATTTTGATCCGGCAGACTCCAGAGGCTGGCCCATCAACCGAACGTCGATGGACTCGGATATTGATATTAGCTTGATTGCCCTGTACGACACGACCAGGATCATGAGAACCTTGCCCGCTTTCAATATCTTCAACGACAGTCGGTCTTTGTTTGCCGCTGTGCCTGTGGACGTGCCCGAGCTGGAATAAGACAGACAAAGGGGTTGACCGAGCACCAAGAGACGATCCAACAGACATGCCCATTCCTCCAGGCAGCCACTTCTTCATCCGGCGCATTCTGTCTATTTTCTTGCCAATTTCTCATGATCATCAGAACCCCTGTCAATCATCTCCCTGTCAGCCGTCATGATGGTTAATTAAAGTCAATAAAAACACACTACGCCATGGTCAGAAATTTCACATATTTTCCATCCATTGAATGGCCTATACCTGCTTTATTCCACGTCTTGATTCCTGTGTACCCTTCTATAATTCTGCGATATGTGTTTGCTGCGATTCAAGCATCTAGCTCATCGACATCATTTCCCTGCTCCCTTGCTGAACCCTGAACCCGAATATGCTCCACCGCAAGGATGGCCCCTCTAGCCTTGATGCTAAGACATTCACATGTTTCCACTGAGCTGCTTCAACACAGCACAAGGCCACGCATTTCAAAGTGCCCGTGCCTGGATCTTGTCACGGGAACGAAACAAAGATATTCAAGTAGGTGCCCGTGCGGTTGGGTTGATAAGCATCAAAGATGTAAGGGGTGTGAAATATGTACGTAAAATCGGGAATAGGCAGAATATGGGTACTGTTTAGCTTAGAGATCGTCAACCTGGTGACAGCTTCACTTTCATTATTTCACGTCATTGTCTGTTTGACCTCAGTCGTATATATTAAAGGGTAATGGGGTTAATCAAATGGCTTACTCTACCTCCAATATCGTCAGCTTGTGAGTTGTTGATTTTGACTGAAAGCCGGCTCATTCTAACTTGCATTCTCAGCCTGCTCCGACTTATCCACAAACTCATTTCACAAGAAAAATCGCTGCGATCAAATGTTCACTTTTGTGATCACCAAAATGTACTTAGAAGGCTACAGTAAAAATTGCAAGTAAATAACGACTTTGAGCCCTTGGAGGCGCATCTTCCCTGTCTGTACGTGATATCCAACGCCAAAATCTGTTCTCATCAACAATCATGCCAAGCGTTACTTTTTCAATACCCAAAGGAACATAAAACCAGTTCCAAAATAACCCGCCGTCCCATGTGAAAAGTAAGTACGCCACCCGGAGCTAGACTCCGCGCTCAAACGCCTGTCTCTGATGCAGAGATGTGCACCAGGTAACACAAAAGGTAAACAAATGCAAGGCTCCATCCAAAAATCATTCATCAAGATGTCGGGGATATGTCACAGTACGACGAAAGTAGCTTTTACTCTCTATGCTGATGCATGAATTTCTCGTGTTTCAGTCTGGCGAGATGCATCAGCTTCGGCATTGATAGCCCAAGTCAGTGCTTGCTCAGCAGACATAGTAGGTTCATCAACGCCCAGGACACCAGCAATCAAATTATCATCCTGGTTGTTGACACCCTCAGGAGGGAACTGAAGCCACTGATCGACATCGAAGTCGGTTCCGGCCACCGCGTTCCAGTCAAACTCGTCATGACCTTGCATGAAATCGAGGTCCATGTTGCCAACTTCTAGCTGGATCTCATCAGAGCCAGCGCTGACGCTTGGTGTCAAACCAGTAGCGGGAGAATCCATGTCTGTTTGGGGTGGCGAGTTTGTGGGCATCTCTAGAGCTGCAGCGTTGACAGTGTTGGGTGGCATCATGGTAGGTGCTGCCACAGGCTTGGGCTCCTTGGGTCTCTCATTGAACAGAGACTCAGAGGCAGTCATATATGGTGCATTCTCAGGTGGCGGGGTCTGAGCACTGAACTCAATTGGTACCCGCTTCATCATGGCCAGTGTCGAAGGAGCAATACTGGAGTTGATATCGATCGCGGCCTTGCGCAGAGCAGCATCGAGGAAGCCAGTTGCGTAGTCGGCGGCAGCGTACACTTCCCTGAGTTTCTCCATCACTCGCATGCATTGACGGAATCCCCGTGTAGCACGCTCCCGAGCCTGAGGTGTAGGGTTCTTCATCTCTAGGAGGTGAATGATCATGGCGGGCAGAATGACTGTAACACCAGTCGTTGGCAGGAATCGCTCCAGGCGGTACTGGTGAAGCTCTGTGGCCATTCGAGTAATGTGCATCGCAGCATCACGAACCCGCAGTCGAGACATATCCTGGACCTGACGGGACGTTGTCGGGGCCTGGAGAGGCGACGAGGGCAAGAACTGAGGTCGGTGTAGTGCCGAGATGGTCGTGTAGTATACCATGTGTAACAGTGTTCGCTGGACAGCAACTGTCGATCGTCCGTCCTTGACGTCCAGGGGTGTGAGGGTACGGTATTGACAGCAGGCTGGCAATGACTCGGCCCATGCCATGAGTTCGTGGTCCACCTCAGTGACGCTCTCAACGTTGTCCAACTGCTTGTTAGGGAAGAGCATCATAGTGCTGTTGGTCGTGTTTTCGGGCTTCATCTTATCCCGGATCAAGACAGAATATTGTGCCTTGAGCATCCGGCTGATGCACACGCAAAGCTGGGCCTTGGCGATACACATGATGGCTAGCTCTCGCTGCATATCGAGGTTGCGGACCAATGCGCAGCTGGCTGGGATGACGGTATTGCTCTCAGGTAGAACCTCGATCTCGAAATCGCTTTCCTCGAGCATAGGGACGTCGAAGTCTTCGTCCTTGATACGTGTGGGACGTCGCATGCCAAGGGCGATAAGGCGATCTCGCATGAAGCATGACCACCAGATTCGCTTCCAGAGCTTTTGCTTGGCGGGAGCCATGCTTGTAGATCCGGGGTTACGGTGAAGACCGATGGTGTGTGCCAGTGAGATAGCCACACCCATCCAGTGCCATGTGTCTTTCTGGTCATCTGGTGTCTCGTACCAGTATGTCATCAAAAGAAGGGCTTGTACGAGGACGAGGCGGTCTGACTCGTAATCAAAGTCGTAGAGCAGCTATTGGTGAGTTAGTCTAAGCCATTTCACGTGGTGGTTATTGTTGTTGTCACCCACCCTTGTTTTTTGGAAAAAGGATTTGCGGGCTGCTTTTCGCGTGGTGTAACCACTCTCGCGGAGATATTTCATATCGACAAAGGCTGATGCTGCGAACATGACGGCCTGGTAAAGAAACAGACTGGTCTGGCCATTTTGACCATCGCGGCTGCTGATAACACCGAGGAAGCTGTTCAAGTCCATAAGCGGCATGTAAGGATGCACATATTCGACGTAAGCCTGTAGAAGGGCATTCTGCAGAGGCAGGGTGGGCACGGAGAGTGCACCCTTGATCTTTAGGTAATCAACATCTTCAGATGTAATCTTGGTCGGCAGAGGTCGCAAAAACGCGGGGAACTGGGGCGGTGTCTCCTTTTCCTCCAGAGAGCCAAGTAGCTGGGTAGTGCGCAGGGTATCAAAGAAGTTGCTGTCGGGGATGATGCTGGACCATGACGAGCGGTGGGCATTAGACTCGACAGATTGTACTTTGCTAAGCGAGGTAGAGTCTCTGCGGTAGCCGGAGCGTTGGTCTAGGTCGCGTGGTCAGCCAAAGTTCGGTTGCATCATCAATGATTCTGTCAAAAGTGTTGTCGAATTTCCATGTGATCAAGCACACAAAGCATCGAGTGTAAGCGTAGAGGTACTAAGTGCAGTGGGGTACATGGAGAAAGCGGGCCAGGAGAGAAAAATGCGGAGAACGGACATGCTCCCCCAAAAAGAAGCTGTTGCCAACCAATTGCGAGGGCTTGTCAGGGCGCACAGAAAACGGGTGAAAAAACTTACAGATCATGTGAGGAACGTGGCTGTCGAGTGCGGAACTGGAGCTGTTCAGGAATGCACTGGGGGTGTCAATGCTACTCGTCGAGATCGCTGAGCCACTGCTGGGACGTCGAAAGTCGGCGGTGCTCATGCCAGCGCCCGGAATCTTGGAGCCTGTGGGATTGCTGGCCGTTGTTTTGCAGCGCAATTGGGCTTCTGTGGAGACGGATTGGCCTGCGGTGCTGGCCGTGTAGAGATTCTTCCTGCAAGCGACTGTTAGCAGCGCGACTCCAACGTAACCATCCCCGTTGACCCCGTTGACCCCGTTGACCGTCTTTGCATGACGCTTTGCGAACGAGCTCCAGTTAAAACCGGCAGCCGGCAAAAGGGGCCGAAATGGAGTCAATCGGTTTGTGATGTGGAAATCCTGTCCTACTCACTTTCGCCTGCGGCTTTCCTGGACAACGCACTGTTCCAATGTCAGTCACCGCTTGGAAATTCACCATGCTCATTTGACTCTGCTGATCAATAGCCCAGGGAGGTGGAGTCGTACCTCGACATTATCCCAGCGGCAGTTCCCGCAAGGAGCTCCCTCAACCACGTCGCATCGAACCTTTCGTGCTCGACATGACACGCAGGCACGGGCAGCGCGTCGCTTTGTGATCTTTTCAGGCTGCTCCGAGTCGCCAGAGGGAGAGGAGCGCTTCTTGCTGTTCTTTTCGGTAGAATTCTTTGGTGATGTGGACATTGGCGATGGCGGAGCGGCCGCACCTTGTGATGATTCTGTTTGCATGGCCATGGTGAATTGCGATATGTTTTGTGTAGTTGAGTCTTCAATATGTCCAGGGATGACGGGACTGGTGGTGATGAATATCGATGTTATAAAATCATTGAAGAATCCAGGCTGATTAAATGCGAACGGTAGAGTGGAGAGTTGAGATTGATTTCAAGTTATGTGAGTAGTTCTTTGTTGTTTTAAAAGAATCTATCGCTGTGACAAGTTCCTGTCGTCACCGGCTGTTGTCGTCTTTTTTTTTTTTTTTTTTGGCTGAGAAGAGACGAAGATGGAAAGCGTATAAGTCTGTCCGAAGAGAATATTCCAAGATGGTTCACGACGAGCGAAGAACAATAACAACAACAACAATAACAAGCTCAAGTCTTGTGGAAGCAGAAGTTTAAAGGCCAAGGGGATGGAAATCCGGGGACTGCGGGTGGGGGGTGTGGATGGTTATTATATTCTCATATCTAGAGCCATCCATGTTCAGTCCATTTATTAGTCACGGGCAGAGAAGCATTGATCGATGAGAGCTACGAGCGATCAAGTAACAAGTAACTCAACGCAGCGCAGCGCAGCGTAGTAAGTGGAGGAGGGCGTGGCACTTTGCACGAGGCATTTGAGTGTTCCTTTGGGGTGAGGGTGTCGATGGCGTTTGAGTGCTCGAGGACAGGGCTCATAGAGGGTGGACGTAGTGGTCCCACACCAAACCAGCCCTGTCCTGGCCTGTCCTGGCCTGTCCTGGCCTGTCCTGGCCTGTCCTGGCCTGTCCTCCACTGACCTCGATAATTTAGGGCAACTTTTTATGGACATGCAAAGTCTGGAGACTCGAGACTTGGGTGCGCGCGTGCGTGTGGAGATTTATCGGTGATGTTGTGTTGCAGTCATGACAAGCTGCAGTTGCAGTGAGCGCAGTGCAACTGAGTGATAAGCCAAGAACATATGGTTTTATACATGCGGAATCTGAATGGCTCGATGGCATTGTATCGCAATCACTTGATGTAAGTTTTCAACTGATACCACATGGCCAAGCACATCATTGCTGGGCCTTTGATGCAGACCCTTGTCATCATAATGGGGTTTTGAGTTGATGTCTTGTTGGCTTTTACGGAGTACGCTCGCTAAACAATATTGAAACCACATACACTTGTGCTCTCCAACAACTCACTGTCGTCTTGAACATTACCTCCCACAAGCTCGAGACTTGTCATGTCCTGACAAATTCTATTTTAGGTTGTAATTTTGTGAAGAATCTATTGTCAACGCCTACCCTCCCTATTTCTTTGGCCATCACGTTTAATAAGCCACCAGGGCTTCGAGACCGCAGCCTTCTTGGCATTGGTGTTGGCATTGGTGTTGGCGTTGGCGTTGGCGTTGGCGGGACCTGATGCAAGTCTCATTCGAGCCATACCAAGTTGGTATGTCCGGGGGTTAGCGTTTAAATAGGCGGACACGACCGGGGAAACCTGGACTGTAGAAATGAACCCCGATTGCCCTCATCAAATGCCCCGGAATGCCATCGTTGGAGGGCATGATCAAGGCGGGTTTGTGATATCCGGGGTATTGGCAACGAGAGGGGCTCTCTCTGATGGGTGGTGCCACACCGGCATTCGTTTGAGAGGCTGATAACTTTAATCAACATTTTATTGCAGCTATCACGAGTAGCGGCGAGATCGTCAGCACCAATGCCGTTACCATGGATGTATCGGGGACTCCATGTTCAGGAATAAATCGAGACTATGTACGTCCCAAGAAATGGGATAGGGTGACGCTGACGACATGTTGCTTGGCTTTTCTGTGTCTCATCAGCCTGCTGATGGTAATGGATGTCAACGTTGACAGAACTAACTTCTCCAAAGATTACCCCGAACTTGTGAGACCAGAGACGCACGTACACACAGCCAATAGATGGTTATACCGCTGTTTGCCTGATCAAGACCTGACCTACCGACCCCAGCATTCGGTGCCAGCTGCCCGATTCGTCCTCCCGATTCCAAGTTGCGTTCCTTTCCCCCACAGTTTGTCAGTTGTAGTGTGGAGAAGCCAATCATGGACCGTTCCTGTGCGTTCCCAATCGAGTCAGCCGCCCCCAGGGATGGATCATGGGCGTGTATTATTGAAACTGAAAAAGGTTGGCACACATCACGAGGTGCTGCAAACTGAAAAGTGCGGCCTGGCTTGTGAAAGAAGAAGGAGACGACACGCGGAATTTTATGCACCCGCACCATGAGCAATTGGGGTTTTTTTTTTTTTTTCCTTCTTCTCTTTCTCTTTTGCTTCTTCCGTCATCGACTTTATAGAAACTAATCAGTCTCTTATTAAATCGTTTCAACGAATCATCAACGCCAGAAAAGTCACTCTTTTTGATCCCGTGCGGAGGAGGGTGTACCCCAGAGTTACCAGGGTCCTATCCTCAATCTCATAGTTTGTGAACAGTCCCCGCTGCTAGACCTGATTCTGGTTTCTCCCCTCACAAGTGCCCATCATGAAGTTTCCCGACCCTTTTTTCTCCCAAGCCCCACCCTCTGAGAAATTGATGTATTTTCCTCTATTGAACCTACCAAATGTGCACTTCATCTCGATTCACCCTATAGAGGAAACAATGGAAAACAAAAAAGCATATGAGGCTCGTCAAAGCTTGGAGCATCAGACGGCACTTTATCCCTTTGGTCCGGGCACACTCCTCTGCACCATGGACGTGCTTTGTGCCAATCACTCCACGTTTACTCCAACTACGTCAGGCTTCTGGGCCAATCAAGGAGATTAGTCGGCTATGTTCGGCTATCCATCACGATCTTGATGGTCTTTGATTTGACCAATCATGAGGCTGTGAAATCTCTGTCGAAACTCGATTTCCACTTACACACACTGGCAGTCTTGGGGTGTGAGTGAGTGAGTGAGTGCCAGCGGAAGAGCAACACCGCTCTTGATCCGACGGTGTGCAAGTATGCTCTGGCACGGAAACTTGTAAATTCGGATCGATCCGTCCAAACCGTTTCTATGTTATTCATTCCCTGCGGAACTAGGTCGGAATCTAGTCGGAATGGATTTACGGAGTAGGATTACGGATATTCTAAACTCAATTTACTTGGTAATTATCTGTTCTCAAGCCTCGATCCATATTCACACCCACACCAGAAAGCAGAACGGGATGCAGCCCAATATCCCTGAAAATCCACCTTATGCTGCAAATCTGTAGATGATATACATGTGATGTGCCGGTTCGCATATCTGCAAGCAGGTGCAGCTCATGACAACAGCTGATAAGAGACACGAAGCGAAATTTTCATCTTTCACATACGTAGTCTTATCTCACCAAACCATGGCCACATGCCATGTCCGATGTCTGTGTTCATCAAGGTCAGGCGGGATGACTGCAGCATCTAAAAAGGTTCAGTGGGGACGGACTGCTATCTGGCGTGACCGCCTCGGAATTCGATCGAGCACAACAAGGTGAAGGGAGGTCCTGGCAACGAGCTAGTAAAGGTGAGACGTCAGGTCAAGGACGACAACGACAACGACAGCGGAGATCAGCCCGCAGTGGGACCCCATTCGGGCCCGGTACGTCCGGTCGTGAGATCACCTCCCCCATCGGCCATATCCCGAGCCCACCGGACTTGAAGGGGGGCGGTGAAACACATCCGCCCCACGGGGTGCACTGCGTAGTAAGAGGACTCGTCGTGCGTCTTGTTCGTCAAAACTATCTTCATGCAGATGCAAGCAGAGCCGGCCTTGACAATTGAGCTTTGGCCTCTCAATTCTTCCCATATTCCCACTTTATTCTGGCAATCTGCTGTAAACAAGTTGTGTGGTGTGGCCGATCTCCCGCATTTCCACGAACCACTTATAAACCCGACGATCTCAGGACTCAAGTCTGCCACAGTTTGAATTATTAATACATAACCAGATCGAGAGACGAGGAATCGGGTCCGCAATTATCCAGCATGAGCTGAAGTAGCCATTGTTCAGTGACATCTCTTTTATTAGAAAAGTACGACATCCTCGGGCATTCTTTCGACACTCCCCAACAAGATTCTCCAAAACTGACATATCGAGAACCACTTCGGTATCATGTTGGGTCTTTGAACAAATCTCCACTACGGAACATTTCATGGGTTAGACCAGGAACAGGCTTTATCACACGAGCTGAGAGTCGGTACTTGTAAAGACAAGCCCCGTTGTACCATCATTGATATGTCAACAGTTCTCGAGTCAAGCATTACACACGTCCAAGCGAATGTCTCATGACACAGGTTGATCGTCAACGCAAGTTATGATACCTATCACTTTCTTGTGGTTGCGCAAATATACGAAGGATTTGAGAGGCACACATAAATGCATTAACCTGTACCATAGCCCACTACAATTGATTCGTTGTTTTTACTAAAGATGTGCCTGTAGAAAGAAACCTTCCATTTTAAACACCTCCGGTGTCAGATGCCGGACACTAGATCCCGGCTCCGGGGCGTTGAAGAAAGGAACATGCAGCGAAGCAGCAAAAAAAGCAACCCTTGATCGTTGGGCAACTCGTCCACTCACACTCTGTCCGTTGGCCAATGGCGCAAACAAAAATAACTAAATAAAATTCTGTTGACCTAGAAATGTCTCATTTTTTTTTTACCTTCATGGCTTCTACGTGCCGTGGCACTGCATCAAAGTTGCATATGCCCCTGCTCGGCTTTGGCTTCCACCCCAAACGCCAAACCCCGATCTTCCGTGAGCTTTAGGCTCGGCTACCGACGTCCTGGAGCGGCTGTCAACCGGACCTCGTTCCATTTTACGACTTGACCTGCCCAGTGGAAGAGAAAACAAAAACCACCTGCCCCCTTCGCCTTTGGTCCCTTTTCCCCTGCACTCAATCTCGATCCGGTTTTGCTCATCGCCATCTTGACTGTGCCTCAAATCACCTTTCGATACTTCAATGCCCTAATATGGGTATGGCCGGATACTATCCCTTCACCGGGCTTCTCTAATGCTATCGGACATCAATGTGCGGAGGAGCCAACGACCTTGTTCAACGTTTAATCAAGACCTCTCCTCTCCCTGGAAACCACAAGTCTGCACTTTTTGAAAAACACCATCAAGTTCACTCAGCGGCCACCACACCCAGTCACCTATGGTGTGTCTATCGGAAACATTGCATATCAAGGTCTCCAGAATGGTAATGAGTTTTCGCCATGCCAGAATCGAACACCTGTCATATTCACACAACAACCTTCTACTCATGGCCCAGCATTCAGCAATCCATACGAGAAGCAGATCTGTCGACTAATCTCAACTTTCAGAAGGTTCCATTCGCTACAGTCACAACAAAAGACTCTCGTTGATGGGGTCGGAATTCAATGTGTATTTGCACTTCCCACACTTCCCAATGTCAGACCTCGATGAATCGACGGCAATCACGGGCAACTCATCATGAAGTCATGATATTCAGAGGGTCAATGTTTTGTCAAGAACTGTTTCATGTTCTATCTATTGGTATTTGCAGTCTTCGTCCATCTCCTCTTTTAGTTCCTTTCTATACCCGTCCAATCTGGTTCTTGCCAGATGAAACCAAAAATTAAATAGCTGTTAACGCGTCAAGCAGATTATGAAAAACAAAAAAGCCTATCACTGAGGCTCGCTCAACAAAGCACTCATGGCCACAGGCCACAGTGTGTGGCATGACATAACATGGCAACCAGAGTTCCCTCGGTTGATTTGTGACATGGAAGTCCATCCAAATCAGTCGAGGGGCACTAAACTCATGTCACCTAAGTACCGCAATCATCTGCAAGCGCAATCCCAACGATGAGCACTTCATGGTCGAGAATTGCACCTTGTTCTTTCCAAAAACCCTCAAAGAAAACAGTCGTTAGTAATCATGTACGAGTGTGCACATGATTACAATTTAGCATCGGCGAAGCAAAGGGGGTTGTAGATGTGCTGCTTGATGTAGCTGGTGAGGGCAACGTCACCCCACTCCTCCCACTCAGCCCACTGAGATTCAGGAAGCTCAGAGACACCAGCACGTCGAGCAGCCTTCATGACCTCACGGGCGACGATGACGCTAGCGTCACGGACACGCTCAATGCGGGGGTAGATGAGACCCTTGTGGATCTCATCAGCATTCAGGGAGCCAGCCAGAGCGGCGGCAGAGGTATAAACCATCTCATCAGTCACACGAGAAGCCTTGGCCAGGATGGCACCCAGACCCAGACCAGGGAAGATGTAAACGTTGTTACCCTGGTTGGGGTGGTAGACGGTGTGGTGAGTCTCATCGCCAAACTTGGCCTTGACAGGGTTGAAAGGAGAGCCAGAAGCGAAAAGGACAGTACCCTCAGTCCACTCGATGGCCTGCTCGAACGTGCACTCAGCCTTGGTAAGAGGGTTGCTGAGAGGGAAGAGGATGGGGCGTCGCTCAAGACCACCTTCCTGGACAGAGCTCTTAAGAGAACGGACAATAGACTCGGTAAAGACGCCATAAGTGGCAGTGAGACCGACAAGGGCACTGGGCTTAACGTACTCAATGACCTCCTCGAGAGTGCGGAACTGCTGGCCGTTGTTATCAGTACGGGCAAAGTACTTCTTGTGCTCAGCCAGACGGTCACCACGGTCCTTTGTGACAAGACCCTTGGTATCGACGAGCCAGAACTTCTCACGGGCAGCAGCCTCACTCAAGCCACGACGAGTGTAGTACTCAACAAGCTGCTTGGCGACACCGACACCGGCAGATCCGGCGCCCATGAAGACAAGACGCTGCTCCTCGAGAGGAACGCCAGACTGCTCAACGGCACCAATGTATCCACCCAGCACAACGGCGCCAGTTCCCTGGATATCATCGTTCTATTGACGCCATGTTAGCAAGGTAATGTCGAAAGTCTTGATGGTTCACTTACAAAGCATCGGTATTGATCTCGGTAACGGTCAAGGTAGCCGAAAGCCTTTTCACTGTCGAAGTCCTCGAACTGGACAACCATACTGGGGAAGACATCACGGACAGCCTCCATGAACTCGTCCATGAAAGTCTGCTGCTCCTCGTATGAAGGGCGCTTCTGTCGTAGACCAAGGTAGAAAGGATCCTTCAGGTTCTCCTCGTTGTTGGTACCACAGTCAAGGACAATGGGGAGGGTCTTGGAGGGGTGGATACCGGCAGCGCCAGTGTAAAGGGCGAGCTTTCCGATCTGGCCAACCGTTAGCAGATATCCTACAGGCGATGTTGCAGTGAACTTACAGAGATACCGACACCATTGATGCCGAGGTCACCGAGACCCAGAATGCGAGAACCGTCGGTAACAACGCAAATCTCAGGATCCTGGCAAGGCCAGTTTCGGAGCATGGCACGAATGGACTTTCGCTGCTTGATGGAGATGTACAGGGCCTCAGGGCGAGTGTAGATGCTTGAGTATTGCAGGCACACGTCGCCGATTGTGGGGGTGTATACGAGGGGCATGAGCTCTCGAACGTGGTCAATCAAGAGACGGTAGAAGAGGTCGGTATTTTGGTCCTTGAGGGTAGACAGGTAAAGGTACTTGTCGATGGGTGTCTGACGGGTCTGGATCATCTTCATGGCTCGGGCGCATTGAGTCTCGAAGCTCTCCATGGTGTGGGGGAGGAGACCGGTAAGGTTCTTGGAGGCACGCTCTTCGGGTGTAAAGGCAAGGCCTGGAGAGACAATGTCAGCAAGATGCGCAGGGCAGGCAGGAGATTGATGCAGTCGCAATGGGCACCTTCGTGGTGCCATGATAGTAACAACAAGTGTTGTTACAGTTCAAAAGACGGAATCTGACGACTTACCCTTGTTCCAGAGAGGCTCTCGGACAATTTGGTAACCAGCAGCATTGGTCTCGTTGAGATATTCAGGAGTGCGATCCTGCTTGACCTCGGCGTAGTGGTCTTGGACGTAGCCACGGTGTTGATCAAGGGCGGCCATCTTGATCTCTGACTCGATCTTGGAAAGGTCGAAGGAAGACATTGGATTGAAGTCTGTAAGTTTTCGGCTGGAGACGCGGGGTGGTTAGATTTATATACAAGTGAGAGGGCTTGGAGGGACCGATAGGTGGGGGGAAGTACATACGATGATGTGGTTGATGAGCGAGAGCGAGGTGTGGCAATTTCAGAGCTGGCGGTACTATGAAGAGACGAAGACGCCATGGACTTGGACAACAAAGAATGGGGTGATGAGGACGGAACGAAGGATGAATGGAAGAGCCTGGGAATGGGGAGACGAGGACGGCGATTATTAGTAGTCGCCGTGAGAGCAGAGGCCAGGGGAGTAACAGCAGAGCGGGTAGACGATGTCGCAGAGCGCAAGGGGCCACTAGCGAAGAAAAGTCGGTTTAAGACCTTTTGGGCGGAACCGGGTCCCGAAGGCGCTGTCATGGTCGAGAGCGTTTGGGCCATGTTTGGTAATTGGTACCGGACCTCACAAGAGGAAGTCGAGAGATACCGGAGTATGGGGGAGGAGAGTGCAGGGGTGAGCTCGGGGACGGGGGTGGGTGGTTGTTGGGTGGTGTAGGGCAGAAAGACAGGATGGGACAGGGTAATGTTAATTCAATGAATCAAGGGATTTTGATGCAAATGCTGTTGCGACCAAAGCTTGGGTGATGCTATGTTCTGAGGCGTGTAAGAAGGAGTCTGGGTAAGTGCGTACACACAATATGCTGCTGCTGCTGCTGCTGTTGCTTTCCGTTATGA
>JAAGWP010000369.1:0-14076 GCA_013266165.1 Fusarium graminum
TTTAAATACTACTTTTTATCTTTTATTTTATTTATATATATCTTATAAATTTAATAATAAATGTCTAAGATAATAGAGATTTTAATAAGGAAGTGAGGTAACTATTATTTCTTATGTCCTTTAATAAACCTAGTAAAGCAGTGAGAGAAGAAATTACAGTCGATAAACCGTAATATCAGTAATACTCCATCCATCGTCTAATAAACCCTATAAATAGATTCGCAGTATCAACAATCTAATTGGTTAGAGCGTAATCGCTACCAAAAATGTACTCTCCAGTCTCTAGAGGGATAGTAGCTATGTGTATGAGTGCTTTCAAGACCGTGCGAGTGATCCGTGAGCAACCTCAACGTTATGCGTCCCTGCATCCGAGCCGCTCTTCTGTCACATTTCGTCGAATCTAAATTGCATCATATCACAGACAATCTCTAGCGCGTGGCGCCTTGGGGCTGTACTATCCGCCGCTCTCATCATGATTTGTCAGTTGTTTTATGCTCCAACCGAAATAACAGCTGCTAGTCTTGTTCATCGGGAACAAACTTCGGTCTGATTAGATCGCCCGGCAGCCTTTAAGATCCTGCAAACACTGATCACTCAGTTGGGCTCGAGAGAGACTCACCAGCATGATAATTTGCATAGTTAATGAATAACGAAGAGCGGTGGATAAAACTTCCTTTCAGGAAGAGTAAGATATTGCTGCAAGCTCAATAGAAGTTTCTCGTCTTCAAATAGGTAGTTCGAAAAAGGTACTACTAAAAAATCAGACGAGGACGTCTTTCTGTGGATGGTGAGAAGTTACGTACAGGGCATTGTCGTACACTGTCAGCATTATTTGCAGACAGCTGTCAGTTCTCCATACAAACAGGATCCGACATGTAGAAGTTGCTGTCTAAGAGGAACAGGGGAGATGTGATTTCATCTTCACCCTGCTATTTCATCCCATGCTCTATATGCTGCTAACAGGGGTTCTGCCTAATTTAGATCAGTCGGTGAGGGACCCAACATGCTCAGATGCTGCATGTTGAATCCCGTCTTATCCTAGAAGACGCTTGGCATGTACGAGATATGTCGGATATCTAATGTTCGATCTATCAATGACCTGGTAGCCGTGACAAGAGTTTGATTGGTGAGCAGGAAGTATGTTGGGCAGCGAATGGGTATAACAAGGGACGACACCTGCCGTTCCAACTTGGTGCTGTCAAGTACTTTTGACACTCAAGAAACGATAGCAATTCCTGGAGCCTCGAATATTCATGGTGAAGAACCCCCTATACGATCGGTATCGCGCCGACTAGCTGTCCCGGACATGCGACCCCATACAAATATGGAAGAGGTAGAAGCTCCCTGTACTGCAGAATCTTGAACAACAAAGTTAATGAGAGTAGGGTGATAGAAAAGATGGATCTCAAACAGTGTATCTTAAGAAGACTCACCGAAAACCTGCCACCAAGAGTGAGCCGAAACAGACGAAACGCAAGCCCAGACCCTCCCGCAAGAATCAATGCAATCAACCTCTAGAACAAAGCCACGAAGGTGCAAAATCCAAGCAGGCTCTTCAAGACTCGGTAACCAGTATCATGTTTGCACAAGGATGCGAGATCGTTCCTGGGTTCGGACTATCCATACCTTTCGATGGCAATCGTGTCATGGTGCTTCCTTTTGATGAAATGCCGCCCAGTCTCCAGAACTTTGCATTCAATGACCCGGCATGTCAGCAACAGGCCATACTGCAAGACTTTCAAATGGCTCCAGACATATCGAATAGCACGCACGGGGTCTGTATAGGGAACGACCAGTGCCCAAACCAGTCTGCAAGCTTCGCAGGGGCTCTTGGCCATAGTTACAATTACCAAGACCAGGTTACGGAGATGGGTGACGAAACTCGGTCACCGAACTTGAGCATGTTCCCACATGGCCAATACACCAGCATGTGAACAGATGGATGGAAACATCGCGACTTGGATTGCAAAGTTAAGAGACTGACGGAATTTCACGAGGCGCCGTCAAAAAGATAGTTAAACCTTGTTGGCTGGTTGTCCAGGAAGCCGAGGTCGGAGTTCTTTTAGTGTAGCATCAGCTCAATATGCTCAATTCAGACCTCCTATAACGTAGTGTTCCGGAATAGTCGGACACCGGCAGAGAACAATCGCCCTATGGCAGGAATAGCAACCTGGCATTTCTATAGAATGCCAAGCTTCGACCTAGTTCTAGCACTACTTCATCAACATATCACACACATCTGCATTTGATAAATCCTGATACCCAAGATCTCTGCATAAACGCTACATTGTCCTTGCTTTAAGTTTTTGACTAGGGACTTTCCCACCGTGTTGTACACTTTCAAGGCCAGCTCCTCGCCAGAGATCAATGCCCCGATCAAGAAGCACGGCGCAACTGATACTCTTTCCATCCAGAATGTGTCCTATTTCACCAACCAGCCCGTCAAGGATATGGATGAGATCAGTGTCAAGTCCATGAGGACCGGAGTTCGCTACATCGAGCAAGCCCTCAAAGACAATATTGGTCTTACTGAGTCGGAGTATATTGTGCTCACGTTCTGGGCCGCTCAACTCGGTGGAGCAACGGTACATTTTCTCATTTCTCGTGCCCACACCATCGTTGATGCACGGGGAAATGGACCGTTTTCGGGACCCGATCTTGATTTCATCTGCTTCATGTCCGCCTCCATTTACGGCGAGGTGGTAAATTCCAACCAAATGCTGGCTGACTTTGCCAAAACAGATGGTCGGATTTTGGATCTGGCTTAAACGAAGCGTCTAAGCCGGAAGGACGAGCTTGTCTCATGAGCGTGGTCAAAGACGCGGGGGAATTTAAGTAAGCAGACGCTAATGATGATGAGACTTTGCCTGAAGTCTTTTACCCCAACAAACCTGGCTACTGTCTGATGTCAATCAACAACACACTACCAGAGGTCAAGGCTGGGATTTCCCGCTAGGAACAGATTCGTAAGGACTTCCAAAAGTGTGTTGATCACATCAATCAACAACTTCAGTTTTTGGTCCACAAACGTATAATTTTGAGGAACGAGTGGGCTGGGACTCAGGTGGTGAAAGTAATGTTCAGAGTTCATAAGTATATTGAGTATACGTATGTAGACAATGGAGTTGTGTTTTCCACAAATGGTACGTACGAACACTGTATATGACGCCTCCGATGCAATGAGAAAGATGAAGAAAGAAAAATCCATACAAGGTTTGCTGATACATAGTGTAGATTAAGGGTCTGATATGAACAAGAAGGATGCAGCATATTGTCCACCTGTGGATGCGATAAGAGAGCTTATCGAAAGGACGAAAGGTACTTGTATCCTTTTATGGGTCTGGCTGGAGGTACTTAGCTCGCTCGGCTCCTCCACTCCACAGCCCCCAAGAATTTAGTGCAAGGGCGGCGCACAACTTGTGCACGCGTGTCATTTTCTGCTTATGCAGGGGGAGAAGTTAGAACAGAACAAGAAATCGCGCACAACTCTAGTGCAACAGTGCTGTCACGCAGCGCTGGACAGGCTATTTGCAAGCTGTTCATAGTTCACATACATACTTAGGTACTGATGGTGATATACACAACTGGCGATATCCGACACTCGGTATTGCATTGTTCAAAAGTGACTTTCCACTTATTTTATACATCTATAACTGCTTTTACCCTTGTTAAACGCCTGATAATGTCTTTTTGGCAAATCCTATCCTTGTCTTTTCTGCGTCAAACACCACAAAAGCGGCCTTGAGAGCAATGTCTCCCAGGATGTTTAAATCTGAGCCTTCGCTCGACTGCAGCCCGCCAAAGCATGAGCCGGAACCTGCTGCAGCTCTCTTGTTCTTCGTCCCCTCCGGACCCTCCACAGGTGCATAGTTCATGTATGAACCAGGTACCGTTATTCCCTTGTCGCCAATGTTGAAGGTAAAATCCGGCAGTTTTGCATCACAGGGAAAAACCCAGCCGCTCGCTGTCTCGTCGACCTTGGCCCCCTTGACCTGAGCGTAATATGCTTTGTTGACCAACTCGGGAAGCCAGATAAGAGAGGTACCAGTATCGGCAATAGCAGTGATGGACGTTTTGTTGACTTTGTCTTGTCCTACAGCGAATCCTGTTGAAGTGAATGTCCACATCCCATTCGATGGGTCCACAGGTGTATACGCGATATCATCCATATAAGCCGTTTTGTTTATAAAACCGAAGCTATATGTGCCTGGTGCGTCGTGTTGCAGATCCGCCGTGAATATCCCAGCGCCGTGTTCACTCTTTGCATGGTCGAAGAAAGTTTTCTGTTTCTTTGGTGTGATGGTGTTGATAGAGCTGAAACCCAGGCCCAACAGACCATCGACGTTTTCCTGTCGGGCAAAGGACTCATGCACTTTATCAGCAATCTGTACAGCCTGTACCTTGACTGAGAGGCTACCAATCGAGACTGTATCTGTCACTACATGGCCTGAAGCGCTGCTCCCATCACCATATTCGATAAACCATTTGGCGCCCTCCATCTCTTGGCAAGAATTCGACTTGGAACTATTATAGCGAGTCCGACTACCACCTGTGGCAGCCGCTTTTGAGCCATACACCCAGAGGTCTGACGATCCCGTGTCCAGGTCCATTTGGAACGTCGTTGGAGGGTTGCCGATTTGGACTGGTGTAAGCCATTCGGCGCCGTTCTCGATGGGTTTGTTTGTTGCAGTGCCAGTATCATCACGACGGGCAGGGGCTGAAGTTGCGAGTGATTCTGGAAGATCAATGTGATATTTTTGATGTAGTTTGATCAGAGCGGCAACACCGTCGCGCTTATATATGGGATTGCGAACTTGTTTGATAGAGTTTTCCAGTGTTGATGGTATGGTAGGAAGGCCAGCGACCGAAGGGAAAGACGCGAGCCCGCTCGCAAGAAGAAATGATAGTCTCATGATAAGGAGAGTATAAAACTAAATAGAAACAGACAGAAGGAACGTGCCAGTCCAAGGGAATGGAGAGGTGAGGATAAGGTTGACCTACCCTTGGCAGGGAAAGATCAAATATTATACTCCCAGTCTACGAACAGTTTGTGGGCTTGACATCTCCGCATCTCAGGAGTGGTTCCGGATCTAAACTGGATCTTGGCTTCAAAAACTAGTTTGACGTACGCGTCAAATGTTAGCTCCTGAGCCGGCGTTCCTGGGAAGGACCCACGAGAGATGAGTTTGCCATCTCGACATTGGTCCCTGACCTGAAACGTGGGTCGATCAACGGGCAGTTTTCAGTTTCTGTGGCGGTCGAGAATCAAGGTGGTGGCTACGAATGAATCGTGATGTGGGTTTAGACAGTACGTCAGCTCGGTAGACATGTTGGTCGTGGTTGACACGCGGCTCGACGTGAGGTTTCATTTGATTCAGTTTTAACATGGTCAAATACTCTTTCTTTGTTGGCAAAGTTTGAATAAGAAAGAATATAGCCGGCTAGCAGAGAACCTGTAAGGTTCATGACAACGTCAGGAAGAATAAACTGGAGGTTACATTGAACCAATGCCAATATATTGGATCACTACTGTGATGCTGTTCGAAAAAAAAAAAGTTTCAACTCCACTTACCAAAGACCACTTTGGCGCTCCCTGCATTAGCGCGTGGTAGAGCCTGTACGGAGTAGGCGACCCAGAGACTCTGGCACTGTAGGCCTGTGAAGATCTTCAACGATCGCCACATCCCGGTCACAGCCCGGACCGTCAGTCCTGGAAATTCTGGTATGAAGGATTGCTTAATCCTTCCCGAAATGTTGGATCTTGCTGTGCGTCTTCCCATCATATAGACTAAAAGCCCATGGTATTGTTTCGGATATTCATACTCCGTGCAATTTCCTGAGCTCAGCGAAGTGAGGTAGACAGTATGAGGGCTTGACGACACGGAGACGAAAGAATGATGACAGGCCATCTCCACCAGAATTTTACTCAACGTCATCAGTATTTTGAGCAAGAATGATCGTCAAAGATAAGCAAAATTGAGATCAAATACAAGATTGTGGCAGCACGACACACCAAACATATGAAATGTCCTCTTGGTTTAAAGTCGAGATATCGCAGGCAGCTTTCGACAATAAGTCAGAGCCAGTCATTAGCTTCGGCCGCCCATTCGCAGAAACATGTTCAAAGCACGTCACGGAAAGATTCAAAAGCTCGCGAGTATACATCATAGCCTCTCGCTCTCTATCACGACACACATCATCCCTCACAGACCTTAAATCAGCCCTTGATGATCGTGTCGTTGGTGTTCACGTTGGAATTTCACCTCACACGCCAATCCCAGAGATCGTAGCCATCCTATCTGAGGTCAAATCTCTAGATGTTGACTGCATTGTGACTCTCGGTGCCGGAAGTATCACAGATGGCGCGAAGCTGATTCGCTTTGCGCTTGCGAACAATGCATTGACTGCAGAGGACATTGACACGCTTTGGGGCGGAAAATCACACAATCCTCACAAACGGGAGACCTTGCACAAACCCAATATTCCCTTGATATGTATACCGACTTCGCTATCCGGAGGTGAGTACCAGTCTATTGCTGGGGCGACGGGTGCAAAGACCAAAGCCAAGTATACTTTCGAGCCAAACGTCGATCCCGATCTGGTCATACAAGACCCGCAGTTGACGACAACGACACCGCAAAGTGTCTGGCTCAGCACAGGAATTAGGGCGGTTGACCATTGTGTTGAGACCTTGTGTTCACTACAGAGCAACAACGATGGCGACGAATGGGCAGCAAAGGGTCTCGAGAGGCTGATCACCGGCCTCCTACGATGCAAGCACGATCCCCAAGACCTGGATGCTCGTCATTTGTGCCAGACTGGCGTCATGGAAGCCATGCGCGCTGTATCTTCAGGTATCCCTATGGGTGCGAGCCATGCTATTGGACATCAACTAGGACCCTTGGGTGTCGGACACGGCGAGACAAGCTGTATTCTTCTCCCAGCGGTTTGTAAATATAACGCCAACAAGGGCGCCAATAGCGACCAACAGAAGCGCACGCTAGAAATACTTTTAAAACAACAGACGGTCAAGTCTCTGTTCCAGGGCAAGGAGCTGTCGGGCAAAGAGATGGATCTTGGTGATATTCTGGACTTGGTAATTCGGGAGCTTGAGATGCCACGAACGCTCAAGGACGTTGGAGTCACTGCTGACAAGCTACCTGGTCTTGCCGAGAACAGTTTGAACGATATCTGGATCAAGACAAATCCTTACGAAATCACGAAAAAGGAGGAAGTGATGGAGATTTTGAAGCTTGTCAATGGAAACTAAGATTTTGTTGAGTACAAGTATGCTATCGGCAAGAGAGTAGATGTTCAAACATGCGATTAAAAATGCCTCGATATGACGCCGAACTCTATATGATGGAATTGTATTTCGATAAGCACTCACGAACTTTTAACACAGAATTCAGATGTATATAGACCGGCTTGAGGCAACACTTGAAGACAAGCAAGAGTCATTAGGGTCCTATGAGTCCCAATACAGTGTTGAAGAAAATGGACAAGACTTGTTGTCCAGTATCTGTATGATATGCTTGCCGTAGATATATATAGATATATGAAAGTTGGGCTTACACTATCACCTCTTATCACGAGTCTGCGCGAGCGACAGCACTTCCTCGCACAAAGCTTCGGCAGCGAGTCGCGAAAAAAGAGCGAGCTCGGTCAATTTTCGGCCGCTGACAAGGGGATGGAAGCGCAATAGAAATCTGCTATAAAGCCAATCGTAGAAACAAAGAAGTTCCCAGCTTCATCTCAAATAATTACTCAAGTTCCAATTTTACCGATTTTCTCAAACAATGTCTTCGATCAAGACTGTCACTTTTTTTGGTGCTAGCACAGGCGTTGGCCTCTCAGCGCTCAAGCACACTCTTGGTGCGGGCTACAACTGCGTTGCCCTCTGCCGAAACGCAGCAAAACTCGAGGCTCTTGTCTCAACAGAAACACATCCAAATCTACGCATTATTGAAGGCAACGCTCATGATATCGAGAGTGTAAAATCTTGTCTCGTAAACCCTGATGGCTCAATCGTTGATGAAGTTGTCTCCACGATTGGCGGCAAGCCCATTCTTCACAAACTCACAATCGATGACCCCAACTGTTGCAGAGTGGGCATGACAACTCTGCTCGCCGCGCTCGCTCAGGTCCGAGGCCAAGGCGCGTCTGGGAAGCCTCGCATCACTGTCTTCAGCACCACTGGCATGTCCGATTTTGGTCGCGATTATCCTTTGTTATTGTACCCGATATACGCAATCGCTCTTAAGGTTCCGCATGAGGACAAGAAGATTATGGAGACGAGTTTGGTGGATAGTGGGGAGGACTTTACAGTGGTACGCGCCAGCCTTTTAGTGGACGGCGAGACAGAAACCACAGTTCGCGTGGGCGTTGAGGATCCCAAATCGGGAAGAGAGTCCCTCGAAATTGGATACACGATTTCGAGGGAGGACTCTGGAAGATGGCTCGCAGAAAACCTGCTAATTATAAAGAAGCCAGAGTTTGTCAACAAGATCATTTCCATCACTTGGTGAACACGAGTGGAATGCGTAGTATAGGCTTCGACACTGTTGTGCGATGTTTAGGAAAGAATAATGAAGTTTACTACGGGACGGTGTTTTACAGATGATTTACATGGACTTATAATACAAATAATTATCGCAAGAATGCATGAATAATCAATGAAGTCCTACCAGATCAAGATGCGTCTCTGCGAAGAAAAATGATAGCATTGATTGTTGAACTACCCTGTGCCACTTGGTTGCTTGAGTTGAGTGGAAGCCTGGAGGATGGAGAAGTGTGGGGAAAAAGATATGTCAGCACTAATCTCAGTGAGAGATGAATGGTCACCTTCCTAACTCGCAGTATCAAGGGTACGCGATATAACGTTTGCTCAGGTGCAAATACGTGTCATGAAGTAGTTTGAAGGACTATATAAGCGTGGGAAAACTGAGGTAATCATAAAGAAAAGTCTTGACGGTGTTTTTGATTCGCCAAGATCACTAGATCTGGGCAACATGGCCCCTTCAGACAAGAGGACTAGGTCTCATCAGATAGACTCAGATAGAATCGCCTCCGAGCCTGCGCTATCAGCGGTAGCTTCCTTAACGATGGATGCTGGGAGACTCGTTCAGAGACTGACAGAGATTCTAACAGACCAAGTGACATAGAACCCTTTCGGTCGATAAAGAAGCCCAATGATACCGCCGTAATAAAGCCCGAGTCATAATTAATCTAGTCCTGCAGATGGACCCGTCATCCTCAGCCCTGTCTCCCTACGCGTCGGCCTCGGCTTTGGCGCCCGAGAAAAACGCGAGGGGTACCTCCACAGCCAAGATCCGCAGCTGCGTTGTCTGTCGCAAGCGCAAAGTTCGTTGCGACAAGCTGTCGCCTTGTACCAACTGTCGCAGAGCCGATATCCCCTGCGTGGTGCCCTCAAATGACCGTCCGCCAAGATGGGCACGACGATTAGAGCGTATCGCCAACGACGGACAAGGCGGGACAGGCGAGGGTGTTGATAACCCTGGGAATGAACAAGTCATGGACAGGCTGCGAACACTCGAGACCCTGGTGAAGGAACTCAGTGGGCAACTTGAAGTGGCTAATGCTGCCGCAAGTCGAGGAGGTTCCACTGAAGCCATATCTCCACCAGAAGATGCTAGGGACGCCGCCAGCCCTTCATCGACATCGACAGCCTCAGATGTGCAAAAGCATTTCGGGAGGATGGTGCTCAAGGATAAGAACCGAGGACGATATATAGCAAGTGGCTTTTGGTCTCGTATCAGCGACGAGGTAAGCCGATCAGGCGCTCATACTCGTCTAGGCATTCCCTTAACCCTTTATAGCTCGATGGACTCAAAATGGATACTCAACAGATGGCGGATGATGATGCGTCTTCAGAAGACGAGGAATTTCCAGCAGATACCCCCTCAACAGAAGAGCTTCACCGAAATCCATCGGACCGGCACGCATTTCTATTTCAGCATGAAGGGATCGGGTCAGCGTCTAGCGCACAAGACTTCAACCCACTACCTTCTCAAGTACCATTCCTATTGGATATCTTTCATGAGAACATAAATCTGGTCATCCACGTCATTCATATGCCTAGCCTGAGAAGTCTCGTCCGACCATCTCGTGGTTCTTCCACGTCTGTTTCGCTAAAGAATCAGGCTTTACTGTTCTCTATCTACTACGCCGCGATAACATCCATGGATGACGAGGATGTCCTGCTCAACTTTGGAGCCACCAAACGAGAGCTCAATCTCAGATTTCGACGGGGCCTTGAGCAAGCTCTAGCAAGGGCAGACTTTCTCAACGACCCGGACATCGTACTCGTACAAGCCTTGGTGATTTTCCTTGCTCTTGCTCGTCGGCATGATAGCCCAGTCTACGTGTGGATGATGACAGGTCTATTGATTCGTATGGCTCATGCTGTTGGTCTGCACCGAGATGGCTCAAGATTTGATCATCTATCACCGTTTGAGGTGGAACAAAGACGCCGACTCTGGTGGATGATAATAACTATTGACATCCGGGCATCTGAAGACCAAGGTACCGAGTTCACGATAACAAGGGACAGCTTTGATACTAAGATGCCCCTCAATATCAAAATCTCGGACCTTGATCCAAATACAAATGACACCCCCACGGCGCGTGATGGCGTCACAGATATGAGCTTTGCGCTCGCCATGTGCGAGTTAGCTAGTGTATCAAGACAATTAATGGTTTCGAGCATTCACTCTGGCGGGCCGACACTGGAAGAACAGACTCGACTGTTAGAAAGTTTACAAGAGAAGCTCGAGAATGGCTACTTCCAATACTCAGTTGAGCCTGAAGACATCGCCAATTGGGTCGGAGTTGTTTGTTCACGCCTGGTACTGTCCAAGCTGACTCTACTGGTCCATCTTCCATCCCTCTTCGCGTCGCCTAACGATCGCTTTTCCAACGAAGTGAGAGACAAACTGCTCACAGCAGCCATTGAGGTAGCAGAGCACAATCACGCCCTCAATGCCGAGACAAAATGCCGCCAGTGGCGATGGATCTACCAGACTTATACTCACTGGTATGCCATTGTTTGGCTGCTCATTGAGATCTCTCGTCGAGACTGGTCGCCTACTATTGAGCGCGCGTGGATCGCTCTACACAGCGTCTGGCTAATTCCGTCCCAACACAGTATGGCCAAGAACGTTCGCATGTGGGTTCCGCTACGGAGATTGATGGCTAGAGGGAGGAATCACCGTGAGGTCCAACTTGTGCAATTACGTAACGACGCGGCTTTGGTCCATAGAGTAGAAGAGATCGATCGTTCCATCCCCACGCCCAGGAGCCCGGAATCTTCTCCGGACACCGAGGCACAGACACGGTTTCTTGAACATTGGCGTTCACTTGTGTGGAAGGCTGGAACAATCGATGGTGGGACTTTGCAACCTGGCGACACTGTTCCCAACGTGCCCAAGAGCGGTCAAGTAGAAAAGGTCACACATAACTCATTCGGCATCACTGCTCATCAAGCTGGACTTTATCCGACGAGCGACAACAGCGCACTGCCGGCCACTTACTCTGACACGGATCCTCAGAGTCGCGATGATGGCCGATCGATGGAAGCTGGGTACATGTCTTGGCTCTGGGCAGACGTAGATCAAGGCACTGATGCATTAGGTGATCTGAATACCAATATGGAGATTGATACCGACATCGACTGGAACACTTGGTTACAATCTGCTTCAGGCATGGAGCTGAATACAGCGAATACAGGTTCTTAATACAGCGCTGTATTAGAGAACAGTATATTTTAAAAAAACTTTACTATCCCTTGTAGAAGCCATCGGTAGTCTGGATACTACTACATTCCGCGCCAACGTCTTCACTAGTTGGTCAACCCATATAGCTCTTCCTGACGTGCGAGTACAGCGGGATGACGGATTGATCCGGGCTCGAGCTTACTGAAGTCCAGATCGACGCCCTTCTCGACATCAGGAAACGGGCCAAGGGGCGTTATAGCTAGAGGATTAATTTTATAATGGCTTTTAGTGTACTGCTTGTGTGATTAGCATTGGTACATGTATAGGAGCTCAGAGCCTTACGTTTTCCTTGATATGCTTAAAGTCGGTAGTCTCTTTGAACCCCTCGACGTTCCAGTAGAGATTTTTAAGCCACTCGTGAATGACCGGGTAGTTACCACGAATGGTCCCAAGATTGCACTTGAAGTGATCAACATAGACAACGTCAAAACGGACCACAGTGGCATATGCGCGTAAATCCACTTCGGTAAGATGTTTACCAAGAACATACGGGCCTCCATGAGAGTAAATCAGCTCTTCAAGTTTGTTGAGTGCTGCAAAGACCGTTGGTACATTATTGTTATACTCTTCTTGAGTGGTTGCGAACCCGGCTTTGTAGACACCACTGTTGAGATCTCGTTGCATCCAGACGTTGATCTCATCGATGGTAGACCTCATACCCTGTGGATAGAGATCTAAAGTGCGTCCTGGCGAGTTCTCGTTGAGCATTGAGTCAAATGTTGTTGGTAGCCAACGTAATAATTCGGCACTCTCGTTGTTGACTATTCGATTCTGTTTCTTGTCCCATAGTAGTGGCACACTATAGCGTCCTTTGTAGTCGGGGTCATCTTTGAAATAGATTTCGTGCAAATACTTCGACTGGAAGAGGTGATCTTCTGTAGCACCTGGATACTGTTCCTCAGAGTGGCTTGTGAATTGCCACCCGGGCCAACCCTTATCGTCACCTTTGGGATAAGGCTTTACAACTGATAAGGTGACAAGAGACTGAAGACCTTTGATATGGCGTACAAGATTGACGCGATGAGCGAAGGGGCAAAAGAGGCCGATGTAAAGGTGATATCGATCTTGTTCCAGTGGAAACTCAGTACCTGGGCCGATGACCCCGTGCCAGGAATCGTCAGGGCTGTTGTGGATTGACATTGTGTGTTAAATGATAGTTCTTCTTTGCTTGGGCTGAGAGCAAGTGGCAGACTTTATTATGCTCGCAGAGAGGTTGTTGGTGTCGATGGGATTGTCTCGTGTGAGCCCCGCTTCAAGGGTCGGATGAGCCGGGTAAATTGCGTCTATATTTCAATCATCATTCGTTCCAAAATCATGACGTTTTAGGCAAGGTGCAGACCGGGTAGAACTTGACTCGAGATTGTTAATTATAGCCTCGATCAGTGATGATAAACTCCAAAAGGATGCCTCTGATTTGAACACTACACTTTTGAATCACTTGGACTTGTAACAATACTTTTTACCTTTGGCCGCATCATATTGTTCACCTAAGATCATCTAGCTTCAAAGAAATCGATTGTTAGGTTGGTCTGACTTTATCAGTATATATTGCCGACAGGGCCAAACTAGTTATCGGTCTAGTACGTCACGTCAAGATCTATATCGATGCAAGCAATTCGTTTCATTTCAGGGCATAACTAGCATGATAGTAAGGAGTGAAGTTCCGTGTTCCATCCAACTGCTGCTCAATTCAACCTCAAGAGTAGTAAACAGGATTAAAAGAGAGTGCAAGAAAGGAAAGAGAAAGATGACAGTAACATTTGCCCAGCGATGTTCACCCGAAATGTCAAAAGATGTTCCCGAACTCGAAAGCATAAGCAAAAGGGAATGGACAATGCCTCGCACAATGACAGCGAGTGCATCGGCTGTGTACTTTCGTACTGGCCCGGTGACAGTTGGCCCAAGGATCCCAGACTGAAGGGCCAACTATAGTTGATTTGCAGAATGAAGGAATGTGTAGAGACTCAGTGCATATCATATGTAAGCAGTACCTGTGGGCTTGAGCTTATTACCACCACAGTCTAGCCAACAGGCTTTGGCTTGGGTTCAGGCTGAGGATAGGGCTTTGGCTCGGGCTTTGGTTCCGGCTTTGGCTCTGGCTTTGGTTCCGGCTTTGGCTGAGGATAAGGCTTTGGCTCAGGCTGGGGATATGGCTTGGGTTCAGGCTGAGGATAAGGCTCTGGCTCAGGCTGGGGATACGGCTTTGGCTCGGGCTGGGGATATGGCTTAGGTTCAGGCTTTGGCTCAGGCTTTGGCTCAGGCTTTGGCTCAGGCTTGGGTT